>VXBH01003677.1:113250-150607 GCA_013400035.1 Rynchops niger
TTTTTTTCTTTTTTCCCCCCTTTCTCCCCTTCTGTGCGGTGCTCTCACTGTTTGATAAACAGCCAGTAACAAATCTTTCATATAAAGTGGCACGGAAATTGGATCTCTTGCTCTCAGAAGAAAATATGTTGTTCCATATGAGTACATAGCACTTGATCAGGTTTGCAAGAAGCCTTTGGAAAGGATTATAGTTTTCTTGTTATTGTTAAAACGACCTACTAACTGAACCTTTCACTTTAGGAATATACAATGCTGGTAAAAGGTAACTGCTGATTTGATAGCAGCACATTTTTCCAAGGGAGCAGGGTGAAAAATCTCAAGACTACAGTCCATAGACACAAAACACGCACAGCACGCTCTGCCAGAAGGGCTCAGCCCTCACTCGCAGGTGGCAAGCAGCCCGTAACGCGCACAGACTGGAGCCCAATATATAAAAAGATCTGCTGGGTGGCTTCGTCTCTTGGCACATGGGCTACTCCCTGACCACAAGCTTCTTCCCTTCATTGAACTCACCAGAAAAATTAAATCAAGGACGCAGCTCTAACCTCAGTATAATTAACATTTCCAAATACTCCATCAATATTTACTGCTTCCCCAAACACTGTCACAGAAGTCGGCTTGAGCTTCTTCTACTAGAAGCTGAAAAGGTTAACGCCATCCCTGCCTGCCCGGAGGAAAGCTCACCCACCCACGCAGGACAGAAAGACAGCGTGACCGACAGCCACGCCACTCAACACACATGTGTCTGACTGCTCAATGGGACTGGATTCCTTTTTGCACTTCCAGGAGGGGCTCCATACAGACTGATTCCTAGGACAATAAACAGGACAAATACTTCTGCTGCTTCTGCTGAAGAGTGACTATAAGCCAGCAAACCTACGGAGTGAATCCAGCCTGCCGTATTCAGGTATTTGGGGTGAGAGTCTGTCTTGCAGCTGAATACTTCTGCAGAAGTGTAAAAGTAGTCATAAAGTACACACACACCAAAAAACCACCCACCACAAACAAAAAAGTCCAACAAAGTGACCAAAAATAAAAGTCCTGAACTTTGGCTTTATGGTTAGTGTATGCGTTTGGAAGGGAACAGAATTTTCAAACCCAGTTCTTAGCGATGCGTACCATACTGCTGGCCACAAACAAGCAAAAAAAAAAAAAAACAACAAGTCTTAGGAGCAGAAAATTGTTTGTATGTCATTCCCAAAAGAAAGCCCTACACACCGAGCTGGAGTAACCCATTCAGGATCAGAAATCTCAGCAACTCCTGTCTTTAGAGCAGCAGCCACCTCATGTACAACTGGGGTCTGGGACTGTCCGCTGGCCCCCAGACCAGCCACAGCCACACAGCTGGGACCCGCGCGGGTCGGCAAGCTCTCCCAGCCCCACAACAGGGTTTAACCAGTTTAACAGAACCAGAACCAGTTTAACAAGATGAATTACAATGTGCCAGTACCCAGAACCATCCACGCTCTTCCCTCCTTAGTTTAGAATATTTCTTCTTGGATCAGTTCTCTCTGTGCTTCTACTAGGAAAGAAAATTTAATTTTAACTTTTATATGAAATAAAAGACCGTTTTAGAATTCAGACTGATCTAGGACACAGCAGGTTTGTCTCAGACCAGGACGTTTCACTCCAGATTTGCCTGTACACTGATCTTTTTCCCACACAGTCCATTTCTGTCAGATGCAGCAATTTGGCCTTACCTAAATTGGTTCATTCCACTCCCATGAACATACTTACGTAAACACTTGTAAATTCTTACTTTTTAAACTATCTATGTTTTGAGTAAATTTTGCCTCTGATCCTCTCAGTTAGCCTGCCCATGCACATCGTTTTCAAGTAAAATGCCAGAGCCCGTACTGCTCTCAGACAGGAAAAACATCACATATTCCATTTTCAAATGAGACCTGTTAATTACCAAAATTACTCCCCCAGTGAATCCATAGGGGTTTTGGTTCCTTAAAAAGACCCAGGACTAAGTACAATTACGGTCAGTAGTTTATCCAATGTGGATCTTATTTATTGTCACTCTATAGTAAGGTGGCGGCCTGCATTCTCCCTTGACCTAGTGGAACTTCCAACATATTAACTAGCATTAATAGGTAACATGAAAAGACCTTTTATTCCATCTTTTTGTACTTTAAGATTTCATATAAACCCTACCTGATATGCTTTTATATTAATTTTGAACTGAGTGTCCTTATTTCTACTTTTCAAATTACTTATTTAACATACAAACATGATGCATAGCTTTGTTTTTCCTTTTCTCTTGTGCTTTTATTTTGGATGCTTTGTTAACTCTCAGGTCTCCAGGTATTCTCTTCCTTCTTCAAGGATCTGCACAAGAGATTATATGCTTAGCGGGTAAAATTAGCTGAAGTCCTGATTAATTAGGATCTGGAGTTGCTACCAATAAACTACCAGCACTAACAGATCTAAAATCTCAACCTCACACAGTCTTGAGCTGCCTCTGCAAAATGCCATGGAACATTTACCAGCAGAACCTAGCACACAATGAGGATTATCATTTCTCATCTCCGCCACTAACGATCCAACTCCCCAGGCAGCATTTACTGCACAGGCTCAATAATCGTTACAAGTATGTGTCATCAAGTAGGCAGTCAACATCTACGAAAAGTCTGTCTTAACACGTCAAAAATTCAGGGGTTTTGAGCATCCTCTGCCTCACACCACGCACAACGAAATCCAACGCTGGAGACAGAGTGGAGGAAGATATTTGGAAACTCGGTACGTGCGTGTAAATTTAAGATTATGCAAATCATGGTGCCTTACAGCAGCAGCGTTGCATGTGTTACAAACACTGAATTTTGTCAAAACTATTTCCAGCAAATGTAATCCTTTTTCCTCTCTCAGCACTAGACATTCCCTATGTATAATATAAATCTTTATATTCTGCACTTTCTAGTTTGAAACAGGACCAGGTTTACCAGCCATCTTTGAAGAGCGTTTAGACCCTCCCTCTGCTCTGGTACAGAAGTACATGGTGTCTCAGGCTGGAAAAACGTTTATTCTTCATATTTTTTTCTTCTTGTTTCAGGCAAAAATTCCAAACCATAGCAAAGTTTTTGCCTTCTGCTGCCATTGAATACCAGTTGCTGCTGCACTAGTGAAGGAGAAAAAGTCGCCCTGATTTTAAAACAGCTTTTTTTTTTAATCTAGTCTTTTTAGTTTTCAGTAGAGCTGAGGGTGGGAAATTAAGGCAGAGTGATGCAACCACCACCACGAAGTAGGGCAGTGGCAACAACAGAAGAAAAAAAACCCTCTAAAACTTGCAGGACAGTGTAAAAGCATAATAATGCTGTTCTACCCTCCATACAAACTGAAAAAAAAAAAAACCCAAACACCACAAACTAACAAAAAAAACACCCCAACAACAACAAAAAACCCACCAAACCAACAACAAAACAAAACCCTCTGGCAATTATTTTTATTTTCAGCCAGTAACGCTACAAAATACGTAATAAAGTTGACACAAATAACTTCTAAAACATTTACTAATTACTCGAGGCTATTTTTCATTTTACCAATTCGCTGTAATGTCCATTACCACATGAAATTATACCAGCTTTTTCCAAAGAGATATTTCCAGTGAAGTCAGTGGGGATTCAACAAGGCCAGGACCATCATATAAATAGAAATCAGAAAATAGTATTTCCATAAGAAACCACTCAGGTTTATTGGATTAACAGGCACTTATAAGTGACTCACGCTGACACAGCCTATAGTAATCCAATCTATTTGTGATAAAAACAAATTCAAAGGAAATCTTAAATTTAGAAAATCACCTCTGCAGATTCTCACATGGTTGGTTTTATTATATGAAATCACATTAGCTGTTCTCTCCAAATGAATTTTAGCTTGCCTTTTTTTTTTTTTTTTTAATACCATGAATGCAGTGTGTTCTTAAGGGTAGTAGCTGCCACGCTGAGCACAATCTGAGCAGGACAAAAGAGCCCTGAGTTGAAGCGCTGTGCAGAACACAGCAATTTTCCTGCCCCCCGATCCTGCAGGCAGACATTGCGCCAAAAGGAGTGGGAAGAAGCACAGCCATTAAAGCCACCTCACTACACTTTCCCTGGGAAAATTAAGGTAGATCGTTAGATCTATGATGGCAACCATCATGGTTTCTTCTGCCTTCACAGTGGTTTTGATTTCCAATTTGGTATTTCTTGGGGAAATATGACTCGTCTCTAGGGAATGTTACTAAAATCTTAATACACACTGAGGTGTTCTGGCACAGACAACTGAAGTATCAGAGCTCTACTGAAATCCTGAAGGATGCGTTCGCAGCTCTCACACCTCCTTTAAAACAGGACAGCAAGCAGTGAGGCTGCGACTGCTATGTAGCTTATTTCTATAAATACTCCTTCACAGCAATTAAAGAATTTGTTCCTTGGTATAATACCTCTCAATATTGCCATCAAGAACAACAGCCTTTAAAAATATGTATTATTAAATATTCTCTATGAGAAGAAGTTGCAAATGCAAGCAAAGGTGACACCAGAGCATGGGGTCATGCACTAGGGACCTGGAATGGGACTGTTTTCTTTATCACCACTTAGTTTAAAATCTGCAGTCACATACTTCCTCACTGTACAGATATTTGAAAGCCACCTATCTTCTGCCATCTGTAGAGCAAAGATCATGCCCAGAGTTGGAAATAACTGAACATATGGATGAAAATTCATTTCTAAGACCCTGCTGCCCACTACTAAGGCCAAGGATAACTAAACCAAATACAGACTTCAAGGCTGAAGACTCTGGGATTTAGAGAACCCTGTGCAGCCCTCACCTGTACCACCTGGTTAAGTTAGTTCGAAGACCAAAGTACGTACGAAGCACATCGTAAGCAAGAGGCTCATCATCACAGCACAATAAGGACATGGACCTGGTGGAACAGGTCCAGAAGAGGCCACGAAGATGCTTCAAGGGCTGGAGCCCCTCTGCTGTGAGGACAGGCTGAGAGAGCTGGGGCTGTTCAGCCTGGAGAAGAGAAGACTCCAGGGAGACCTCAGAAAGCTGGGGAGGGACTCTGGATCAGGGAATGGAGCCAGAGGACAAGGGGTAACAGTTTTAAACTGAAAGAGGGGAGATTTAGATCAGATATTAGGAAGAAATTCTTTACTGTGAGGGTGGCGAGACGCTGGCCCAGGCTGCCCAGAGAAGCTGTGGCTGCCCCATCCCTGGAGGGGTTCAAGGCCAGGTTGGACGGGGCTTGGAGCAACCTGGTCTGGGGGGAGGTGTCCCTGCCCAGGGCAGGGGGATTGGAATTACAAGATCCTCAAGGTCTCTTCCAACTCTAACCATTCCAAGATTTTATGATCTTTTTATGATCTTTATTTTTTTTACGCACATTTTCTCCTTCATGTGTACACATCCACTCTTAACAGATTTCCCTTAGTGGCTACTCTATAATCCTAAAAAGCAGTACGTTATAGCCTTGGGGTAACTAAATTAGAGTGATCTATGTTGAAGCTAAAATCAGAGTGAAAACTAGGCGTATTACTTCCACCACAATAAAGATATTCCGTCAGAGAGCCCCACACAGCCTAAGATGTAAAAAAGCTTACCACATTTTGCATCTCCCCTGAGTTTGGTTGTGACCACCTGCGGCCTTGCCCAAGGACACTCAGAATAAAGGTCATAAATTACTCAGTAGTCAAAAGTGTTCATTATATGGAACAGTTTCAACTGCAACCTATGGAATATCAGACAGAAAGGGATGCAGATCACAGTGGGAGGGAGAGCATAATAGATGACAATGGAAAGGGCAAAGTGCAAGGGGGCGACGCACGATTTGGTTTGTTTGAAAGACGAGGTTAAGAAATCCCATTTTCTAGCACAACTAATTGCGTTTTGAAAGCACGACCTCCCTGCCCTTGTGCATCTTCCAGATTTGTTTTTTTGAGAAATTCTAGCCTCTGCGTTACAGTAAAGTGCTGTAAAATTTTCAAATAGCTGTATTTTGTGCTAACCCTAATTCGTAATCATTCTGGCCTTGCAACCATGGTGTGAAATTTACTGAGCTAGACAGCTGGGAAGGGGTGGGTGTGAAGAGTGGGGGTGGTGTTGGGTTTTTTTATTATTATTGCACTTCTGGTATTCAACCCTTCCACTGTATGAAATCCATATTCGGAAGCCTGCAAGGATGGAAAAGATGCTTTTACTTACAGGTATTCAGTCAGATTCTAAAAGCATCTGCACCTTCATTTGCAATGAATGAATTCATTTCCCTTTAAATTTACTTTGGTGACCAAAAATATGTATGTATTTCCAGCCTGTAGCCCTGAGTAAGATAAAAAGTTGTGCTTCTCAGAAAAGTGTTCTGTCCACGTGAGGCTCTCTATAATAACTTGTCTCTCTTCAAAACCCTTTAAAAGACACCCACCGAGAAATGCTTTATAATGAAACCTATGAAGAAAATTCCCTGAGCTCGCAGTACTATTAAAAAATAAACCTTAACTGAAGTTCTAGGAAAGATTACCATTTTTTCCATGTAAACCTGCAACGAGTTCTGACTCAACCCTACCTTCTCATGCCCTAAATTTTGTACTTCATTTCCTATCCCAAATCAGTCATAACAGCAAGATGGTTTTGCTCTGTCAGATGTCAGTCAAACCCAACACTAAGTATAATTCTGGATGGTGGAAGCTGAACATTGAGACAATCTACAAAACTTAGTCTACTTTTACTACCTAAATGGACATTGGGCACAGCCCTTCACCAAAGACAGATACATGAAGTCAGGTTTTATCAGTTCATGTGCTCTTGATACACGTCGGATCATCATCCTGTGATGTGCAAGTTTACAAAAGTCACAGAATAATTCAGGTTGGAAGAGACTTTTAAGATCATCAAGTCCAACCATTAACCTAACGCTGCCAAGTCCACCACTAACCCATGTCCCTCAGCCACATGTTTACCCGTCATTTAAATACCTCCAGGGATGGTGACTCTACCACTTCCCTGGGCAGCCTCTTCCAATGTTTGACAAACCTTTTGGTGAAGTTTTCCCTAATATCCAACCTAAACCTCCTCTGGCGTAACTTTAGGCCATTTCCTCTTGTCCTATGACATGGAAAAAGAGACCAATATAACCTCCCTACAACTGTTTTATAACGTAAGTACACGAGACAGTCAAACTCATGCTCCATTTCTTATGCAACTATTGGTTAACTTTCTATATATNCTCTTAGCAATACTTTAAAGGTCACTACCCCCCACGCATACCAAGAACTATGAAATGCAACACTGGGCTGTTTCATGGATCACCTCCCAAGGTTCAACGGCACACCACGTCACTGTATTTCAGCCTCAGTAATATTTTCTTTAGACAGGTACAAGTTGTCTCAGCGAGAAAACATTATCTTGTGCTCATCCCATTGAAAATATTAATCTGTTCAACACCTGATGATTCACTCACCCACATGTTAAAAGTCCACATGAAAAATGACTCATTCCGTCCGTAAGAATAATCACCTGGGATACCAAAAGTCCCCAAAAAGATGTTTTCCAGAGCTAGTAACTGCTTTCTTACGCAAAGCAAGTGGATGGCAGGCTTTTCTATCACAGCACGGGTGACATGAAAGAACAACTGATATGGGACTGTTAATTCTATGAACAATCTAGATAATAGTAAAAATAACTGAAAGTTAGATTGTAGGTAACTAAAGTACTGACAGAGGAAATATCATTCCCAAGTGACCTGGCGGTTGAAGACAGCAACTTATTTTAATCCTAACAAATCAAAGTTAGCCCTGTTTGAAGAAGGAACGGAGGATACTCCTCCGTGACTTGGACACTTTCAACCCAGAGACAGGCTCTGAAGCAACTGTACCGAATCACCCCGGTACGGAATGTCAGCACAGGGCAAAGCCATATTAAGGGCTTGGCTGATGACATCATCTTGCAGTGTTTATGAAACAAATCAAGCTGAATTCTAAGCTAGAACTTCATGTCCAGTTCTGATATCCATGCTGCAAAGATCCCGCAGTACTGGCAAACGTTCAAAGGAAGACCTCAGAAAATGTCGGTCTGGCTGGGACATAGATTTCATGACGCTAAGTCAAAGGTCTTCTTTATTAAGGAGAAGATGAGTATGTGCCCTTGTTTTTATAGGCACTTCGTGAAATATGGCAAATAACAAACAAGCTTGTAATCCTTGGAGAGAAAGGCACAGCGAGATACTACAGCTGGAAGCCAAACAAGCTCAAATTTGGAATAACTCGTCACTTTTTAGCAAGTGGATTTGTTTTAGGATTGTTAGGTATTTACCAGTACTTGGTGCGTTAGAGACTAGAGAGCTTTCCAACGTCACTCTACGACCCACTTCTGTGGAAAAACTCCCATCATCTTACATCAAAAAGTCAGACTAGATTACAGGCTTGATAAAAAGACGTGAATCTAAAAGTTTACTAAAAGCTAGCTATGAAATCCTAAATCTAGTACTGAAGTTAATCTTAATGTTTAATTTTATTGTTACTGCTATGTAATGTTTACTGCTGCATGCTGCCTAAAGACGAACCGTGCCTTTCTGAAAGAAGCATTTTAAAGATTGTTGTCCCCTCTGTAAACTGACCTGCAAAAATGTAAGCAGGGAAAATACCTGATCACTATTTTTCTTTCACCTCGTTACTTCAAAAAGTAACATGGAAGCTAAAGACAGAAATGAAAGAAAATACAAGGAGTTTAGAGGAGAAAGAGATGATAGCTTTATTTGTGTATTATTAGAATATGGTGAGAATTTATGTAAAAAGAGGACATTAGTTTAGCCAAAAAAGCAATTAACAGAAGTGAATAAAGACATGTTTGCTACTTCCATGACACAGCTGCCTCTTTCCAGCCCTCCTATCATCCAAACACTTTTTATTGCCATCCCTTCTGTCGCTCCGCAACCTGGATTTTTGACTAAAACTGAAACAGTACTTGGGGGAATAAAAGTGGACATTTTTGGTAATTCAGTAAAAGGCGAGGCTTTTTTTAGAAGCAGATACTCTACCTGCATGACGAACTGCCAGCGTGCAAAGAGCCCCTCGGTCACACCTCGCATGGAGCAAGAGAGGAAAGGGGAACAAGAAGAACAAACTGATCAACGTCACAAATGTGCCCTGATAAATACATAACACTAGAAGAAATACTGTGGGAAAGGAAGATTGCTTCTTTACACGAAAAAGCAAATAAAGGCTACAGATTCTGAACTCTGAAGCTGAGAAACAAGAAAAAAACAGAATGAAAAGCAAGCACTGGTTTATATTCGACCCTTGATCTCTACTGAAAAATATTATTCTAGAAACTGCACTGTAAACTAAGTCTAAAAGCATTTATTGAAAACTTGCAAGTTGTTCTTCAGGAACTAAAGAGAAAGTCACATCTTGTAGGTATTCACACTTAAATATTTATTCTTTTTTATTTCATGCTACGTCTTAAAGTCTTCAAAATCTGTTCTACAAAAAGAGATTCTGCCTTCTGTGATACTCCGCTCACCTGTGCAAGTCAATCCTCTGTTTTACTCACTCTGGCAGTCTACTGCCCTTGCTACAGAGATATTAAATCACATCCCTCTGAAACTCTCACTCTTCCCTATCGCATGCAGCAAGTGAATTTACACAGTACTGGACAAGGCACCAGAAGCTACCCATTTTACTTGCTTCTGATTCTGTACTTCAAAAAATAAAATTAAATTAAACAGAATAAGACATAACTGACTCATTTTTAATTCTGAGTCATCCTGAACCTGTGGATTCCCGTGTCAGACTATCTATACGCTGAAGGTATCACAATACAGCAATTTCTAATCAACTTAAGAATTATGAAACTCACCAAGCAGGCAACACTAACTGCTTACCATTTTCATTTTATACTGAAAAATATCAATAAAGCCCTCTCTACAGAATATTAAAGAGTTTTGAACAAACAGAGCGGGTAAGATAAGCCACATTGTGTTTCACATGAGATAAAAGCAAGGGAAGTCCCTTCTTGGCTTGTCCCATTAGAACTACAGACCTTGAACTTGGAGAAAACAAAAATCCTCTTGACAGCATTAAGAGATTATGGCGAACTCCTTCACACAGGCCTGTGCTGGGGGCTGCGCGTACGACAACATACAAACCACATCCTAAATACGTAGCAGTTCTGCTCCTGATGGTAGGGGGTAACCTATTCACCTTCTCCTTACACTTCCATTTCATTCTGTTCTAATATTCTGCAGAACCAAATACATTGGGTTTATAATAATTGCCAGTATGTCATTTACTCCATGGGATTGGAGCTTAACTCCTTACGGATGCAATCCTAGCAAAATAAATGCATTCCAGGAGCCTGGAATACTAGTATTGCTGGGGAAATTATCACGGACGTATTCAGCACAGTGTTTCTGAATCTTGTAGTTTTATGAGAAGGCTCGAACTGCTCAGCATTTTTCTTAAAATCCTTTTTCCCAGAATTACCAGGTTACATAAGAAATCTCAAATGCCAATAATGAAACATTTTCTAGTCTCCAAGGTAGCACAGAAATGCCTGAAATTTGTCTGACATTCCTTCCTCCAAAAAAAAAAAAACCAAACCCAGAAAGCACGTAAAAAGAACTCAAAATGTTATTTATAAAGTCTCATTAATTATCAATTACTGAAATATGAGTGGCCTAATTTTGCCGGAATACTTGGTCAGGAATATTGTCGACAGTTTCCATGCATTCCTGTCAGGCCTTCCTTACTGAAAGAAAAGAAAAAAAAAAACTGTCTTCCATCACAGTTTTCCAACCTTTTCAAGACTGTAAGTACCTGATGTTATCAGTAAAATAAATATCTATGGCTTTAATGAAACAGATGAATTCAAGGAAAATGTTTCCTTCTGAGATCACTGTATCAACCGCTATCAGATCAGCACAGAGAATAAAAGCAGCAGCAGCACTTCCCCAGGAACGATAGCAACATACAGCTCTGTCAATTGATTGCTTCAAGTTCGTTATGACCCTGGCCCAAAATGGCTTTCACGAAAGAAGTAGCTGGGAGGCTAAACATTTTTCCTGAGCAAATGTCTACATAAAATATAAAAAGGAGGCATCCTTTTTATGTTTTCAGTTAAAGAAAAGTGTTCACAATTCAATAACATGTTTATATGTTTATATTTGTTCAAATATACAAGTAGATTTTAAAAGATTCATACACACACATTAAAAAAATCAAAATCCAGTTTAACACTTACATATTTGTATCTTTAAGTTATTGTAAGTGAACAACACAAGTAGAGATGAGTGTGAACCTCTGGCTACGACTCTGGAAGGTACCAGATAAGCTGGATGTCCAATTCAGTATCCAAACTTCTTCACCTGCTTATAGAAGTTCACCTTATGACTCTATTTGCTATAGGTGAAACACCAGTCAGCAAGTGTGGCTGCGTAACCTGCATCCAGACGGCTGAGCTGTCTTTGCCTGCAGCACAGGCTGTTTGTTATTCACATCCCCACCCCTAGCAGACCCGGCCTCCTGCTCTCCTCAAAGCCTATGTTGTTCAGGAAAACATTAGTTGTCCAAGTGATGTCAACAAGTGTGATAACTATTAGTAGTGGATGACCACAGGATGCTTCAAACCCACTAAACTCTGCTTAGTTTACTAGTACAAGCACAGTTTGTTTCCACATTAAGCACCAACAGGCTAGCAGTGATCTACGACTGAACCAAAAAGGGTAAATGACCAAAGCCGTAAGTCCAAGATCACAGAACTGCAGGGAAAGGACCTCTGGAGATCATCTAGTCCAACCCCTCTGCCAGAGCAGGGTCACCCAGAGCATGCTGCACAGAACCACATCCAGGCGGGGTTTGAACATCTCCAGAGACAGAGACTTCACAGCCTCTCTGGGCAGCCTGTTCCAGTGCTCTGCCACTCTCAAATGAAAGAAGTTTTTCTTCATGTTCAGATGAAGCTTCCTGTGTTCCAGTTTGTGCCTGTTGCCCCTTTGTCCTGCCACTGGGCACCATGGAAAAGAGCCTGGCCCCATCCTCTTGACACCCACCCTTTAGATAGTGATGACCATTGATAAGATGCCCTCTCAGTCTTCTCTCCTCCAGCCTAAACAGACCCAGGTCTCTCAGCCTTTCCTCAGAGAGATATCCATTCCCTTACCATCTTCATAGCCCACCACTGGACTCT
Source organism: Rynchops niger (assembly GCA_013400035.1). Taxonomy (NCBI): domain Eukaryota; kingdom Metazoa; phylum Chordata; class Aves; order Charadriiformes; family Laridae; genus Rynchops; species Rynchops niger. The sequence goes on from VXBH01003677.1 coordinate 125,416, forward strand.
TTCCTGTAGTTCCCAGTTCTTCTTGAACTGGGGAGCCCAGAACTGGACACGGGGTTCCAGATGTGGCCTCACTAGGGCAGAGCAGAGAGGGAGGATGACCGCCCTCGACCTGCTGGTCATGCTCTTTTAAATGTGCCCCACTAGACCATTGGCCTTCTTGGTCACAAGGGCACATTTGCTGCCTCATGGTCAACTTCTTGTCTATCTGTCCAAGACGATACCTGCAATGGGCAGGACAGCACATAGGCAGCCTTTAAACTTCAGTGAAGCATCTTCTGCAACAGCAGTTTCACTGTCTACTCACCAAATGCTTTCCCAGGCCCCGGAATGGCAGAAGTTTCTTTTCTCTCATCCTGATTTCAGACTCAAAGCCTCCAAGTTCTTTGGCACAGGCATGTGGTACAACTAAACTTAGGTCTTTTGTAGAGTTAAAAAGGGCTCCAAAATGGATCCCTCTGCAGAATTAAAACCTCAAACTGCAGTTCTGTTCATTTATATTTTAATACAGTTTGTGTGCTGGTATTACAGTAGCATATGGCAGCGTGTATTTTTTTTTAAGTTGGAAGAGCTTCAAGGGAGAGAAGCAGTATCATTCTAAAAAATTGCTTATATACCAAAGCAAGCTTTTTCCCAAACGAGTTACACCTCAGTTTTTAGGATGCGAATCCTCTTCTACCAACACAAATAACCCTCCACATCGAGCACCAAGTTCCCTTTGCACAATTATCTTTAGACTGCTTTTTATGGCATTACACCAAGAAATGACAACTATGAAGGAAGCCTAAATTCTCCATTTAGAATGATGATGATAAAAAAGAAAAAAAAAAGAGCAGATCTTACTTCTTGCTATTTGAAATTATTCCAGCAATTAAGAGAGACTCTGGATAAATCTCATCTCACTTCAGCTCTCTGAAAATCACATATCCAGGTCTGATTAATCTTAATCCATTTGGATTAGATGGATACCTCCTTTCATGACACAAGTTAGAGGAGATGAAACCCTCAACTCCAGAGGAACCAGAGCTCAAGATCTGCAGAGGTGGCATTTGCATTACAAATCTAAAAAGGAATTACTGTAAACAAGACACATATTGTATCACTGCCAACACCTCAGCAGAATTTGAAATCCTGCGTCAAGCATCTGAAAGAGAAAATACTAGAAACATCATTCCTGAAAAAGAAAAACCAAGACTTAGGACCCTACAGAAGGTGAAAATAGACAATTTGAAGGAAACAAACTCTCTGAATAAATACAAACCTGATTATTCACTGATCACTGAGCAGTCCTACCTCATACTTACGACAGTGCAGAGTTAACTTCTTTTCTTCAGGCCTCAGTTAACAACAACAAATCCTTACCATTTATTTCAGTGAGATTTCTACCTGAGCAAGGACTACGGAGGTCATTTCCTTGAGCATCATGAGAAGTTTTCAACAGCTAAAGTTACTATACCCCAAAAAAGTTGAAACATCCCCCTGGAGAATCATACATGAACCCTCGTTTCAAAACAGTTAACCCAAGTACTCTGCACAGCCCTCATCTGTGGAACAGACAACTCCTCAAGTAGGTATTCTCCCAAACCACAAAAATTCTGTGTTAATTTTTCTTATTTCTTGGCAGGCATTAAGTGAAAACACCCCTCATCATCTCTGTCCTGACACCATTCCTGAGCATTTGTATTCAATCTATGCTTATTTGATGGGAATAAATTAACAGCGTGCTCTCAGCATCCTTCAGTCCTCCAAAAAATATTCTCTTTCCCCAAATTAACATATTAACAAGAGACCAGCGAACGTCACTGTTGAAGCAAACACCTGCTTTCAGCTCTAGCCTTGGCATTGCTTGGTGGGCAGAAGAGTATTTCAAACCTGCTAGAAACCGAGATCAGCCACCATTCAGCTGAAATAAAGCCCAACTCCACATTATGCAATCTACATAGTTTTTAGACCAGTCTGCGTTCTCGCAGAGCCCCGAACTGAGCAAGCTACAGACAGAACAAAAGGGAACAGAAAAAAATCATTAACCTCAGCCAAAGGCTGCTTTCGAGTCTGTATTTGCACACTTACGCAGTATTGTCCATTCACCCACACAAACCTGAGCCTGCATTCTCATAACGTTGAGGGTAAAGCACCACAAAATTTCCAGCGAGTCAGATCAGTCGCTTGGATGAACAATCACTAACAACTAATATGCTAAAAGACACACTCAAAAGGGTTTAGTTTTTGGGTCTGGTTTTTTTTTTTTTTGGTAGTGTATGAATAACTCCAGACTGACACAAACTCATCTTAAAAACTCAAAAACAGCTCAACCGATACATTACCACTGACCATATGGAACAATCAGAAAGGGGTAACACACAAATTACATCTGACCTTTAAGGACAGATTCATCTCACCAAATTTCTTCTGTTGAAAATGTCACGGCTTTTCTCATTCCTTTAAGCTCTTTCTACAACCACTGTGGATCTAGGCACTTCCAAAGAGCAACGGAGCTTGCTGATCCCATCCTGACATGGATATCTTACACCAGTGGAAGAAAGGCAATAGTTGTCTTTCCACAACTTTAAAGGAAATATCTGTTTTGTAGAGGGCTATGGTTAAACACTGTGAAAATCATCATTTACACAGAGCGCTGGATGGTCATCGGTGGATCTGAGAGCTGTGGGCACTACTGCCACCTCACACCTCAGCCACACAACTCAAATGCAGAAAAGTCACCATTATTACTACTTTCTCCAGAGTTCCCAGAGACCCTACAGTGTCAATACCGAAATGGAACATATATTACTAGAAATGCAAGCAGCCTCTGATTACATCTTTAAGTTGCAGACTTTTCTCTTATTCATTTATTTTTAAGGAAGTGATGAAAAAAAAATAGGCAAAACTACCAACCACTCAAGTTGCACCAAGCCCTTCCTCACAATCAACATCACCTTTACATTATCGCCATGTTTAATTTTAAATTCTACTGTCATTTAGGTCACCCATAAAACTACGCCTTCATTTGATCCAAAGAGACACTGCATGCCTTCTCCTTGCTTTTCACCATGCCACAGTGATCCAGATTGCTCTTTCTCAAGGACCACGATGACTGACAACAACTCTCTGCTACAAGTAAAAACACCCACCAGTTCAGAAGACTGAAATACCAGCATGGGATTCAATTCGCCCAACTTCAAATGCCTGCAATGGGTCTATAAGCATTCTGGATGTCTCCAGCCACTGGAGAGTTATCAACCCAGAGGTGGACACCAACCCACCTGACCACATGAAGATGCTTACAGTGGGTGAACCAAACTGTTCTTCCAACTTCACTGGGTGGGGGAGAATCCGTCATTAACTGTTAATCTGGTGCCATTTTGGATAGTGCCGAATATTCCAGCAGGATGAGAGCCACAACCCCATATGGATAAACTTTGCAGTAGGAACCACGTCACATCGTCTGACTGACTTGAATATCTCCAAGCGCATGAAAGTTTATGAAGCTCTAACCCTCTTCCTTCCAACAAAAACACAGTAAGAAAGAAAAGACACAAAACCAAGTTCATCAGGACATAGAGGTTTCCCAGCTCCAACCAGAAGGTGAAGATGACGTAATCATGGCCCCATGAAGGGAGCTGAGAATTATCAGTGACAAACATGATCTCCTGAGATTCAGGCGGACGAATGGTAAAATCTCAGGGAGATACAGTCTCAGTATTGTCAATCTGATGTAAACACTCCATTTCTAGGACACCATTAATTACCACTTCTTCAACAACTCTGAAAACCCACAACAGAAGCAAGACTTCGCCCAGTCTTGAACTGTGCGCAGGATCTTCACTGCTGAAGAGCGGGTGCATTACTGATTACAGTGCACTCAAATTCAGTATTTGAAACATTAGTTTTCTCTATTTTTGGTCATACAACTGAAAAAAAAAAAACCCTGCTTGAGCAGGAGAGTTGGACCAGATGAACTCTGTAAGGTCCCTTCTAACCTCAAGCATTCTGTGATTAAGAAAAAAAGGAAGCTTCTTTAAAGAAAAGTGAAAAGAACAGGCAACAAGGTGAATGTTTTTAGGGGCTGACAGCTTGCTAACGACCCCAAATTGCATACAGAAGAACACGGTTTAAAAAAAAAAAAAAAAAAAAAAGCATGTCCTTCAAAAAGTGAAGTCATACCAGGATGCCAGGAAAAAAAGAAAAGCTTTAGCAAACTAAATGCAAATTCGTTGCATTCCAAGCTAAAAAAAAAAAAAAAAAATATTGAGAACTGATGTTAGGAGATTAGGAGAAGGTTGTTATCAAATACAACAGAAGGATGAAGCTTAGCAGAAAGCCTGCTGGGACGATAGGTGATAAAAAGGTAAAAGACATACTCAACAAGACAAAGTCGGGGGAGGGGGGAAAAAACCTCAGAATTACTTCTTTGCCACAGGAAAACGCGTGAATTCACCGTTCAGTACGTAACAGTTCAGGGAATTTCCAGCACTGGAGTCTGCCTGCAGAGTGGACACAGAAAGGGGATCCTCTCCGGTCAGTGGATAACTGGTAAACAACAAAGCCTACCAGTAAAAAATTAGCCAAGGAGCACACGTGCTCAGCCAGGTTTCTAAGGAAACTGAAATATTAAAAAAATGCCAACTGATGGACTGCAATACACAGGTCACACACGTGAGGGTTCTGAAGGAGCTCTGATTAATTGGATATAGGGAGACCCTCAAAATTACTTAAAGAAAACTCAGCTGTAGTGAAGTAAGGAGGAATGTCTTATTAATCAACTTATTAATCAACTAGTTAATTAACTTATTAATCAACTAGTTAATTAACATGCTAAGAACATATCCATTTATACACACAAAAAAGGTAGACTCCTATACAGATCTGTCATTAGACCTTTCTCATTTAACTTAACAGTAAATTATGCTGAAAAGGATACAATGTTACGTCACAGGACTACTGAAGATAAAACATTAAGTGCACCAAAACAGTTAATCCTCCATCCTTTCTTCCAACTAGTTATTATACAGTGTGACCGGGAGAAAAAAACTGAAGATGAAATTCAAGTAGATTAATGCAAGGCCCTACATTTGGAAAAGAATAGCTAACTACATATCAAACATGACAGGTTCTAAATTAGTTTTTCCTGATCAGGAAAGACCCTGAAGTCACTGCAGATAGCTTTATGAAAATACAATTTTCACAGGGGTTGATAACAGGAGCAGTGAAAAAAAGCAAACAGAATTTCAGGAGTAATTAGGGAGGGCAGGGAGACCATCACAGAAGCATCAGGGTGACACTGGGACACTGCATTCGTCTGCAGTACGTTCGGATCCTAAACTCTGCACACTGTTTTGGTCCCCCACCTTAGGAAGGGGGTAACACGCCAGTGTACAGAACAGCGAAGATGAGACTTCAGGAACAGCTTGCACACGAGGAGATATGAAATCAAGCAGAATTCCTCAGCCTGCAAAAGAGAGGATTGACAGAGATGGGCTAGGGGCAGACACAAGCACTGCAGGAGCAAGAAACAGAGACATCACACAAGCACCACGATTCAAGGAGAAGCCTTTTTCACAAGGTGAATACATAACCTACGTAATTCACAGCTCTAGGACATCAGGGACAACAAAGTGGGCTCACATCAGACCGATTCATGCAAGCAAAGCCGGAGCCGTGACACAGCCTACGGCTCTGGGCTCGCTGGCTGCAGGCAGCTGCTGGAAACATGTGGCCGTTCCGTGGAAAGCGCAACCAGGTTCCCTCTTCTCGCACACTTCCCTGAGCTGCAGCTACAGGCCACCATCAGAAAAAACAATTTTATGCTACAGGCCCTTTTCATCTGACCCAGTTTCCTTAATATGGTGTTCGCTGCTTGCTTTGTTAACATCAGGAAACAAGAACAAGTAACAGTTAGAATCACAGAATTGCCTGGGCTGGCAGGGACCTTTCAGATCGAGTCCAGCCATCGACCTAACTCTGACAAAAACCATCACTAAACCGTACCTCTAAAGCACTACGTCTACCCATCTTTTAAACACCTCCAGGTATGGTGCCTCAACCACTTCCCTGTGGTTGTTCCAATGCTTAATAACCCTTTCAAGTGTAAAAATTTTTCCTAATATCCAATCTAAACCTCCGCCGGCAGAACGTGAGGTCATTTCTTCTTGTCCTAGTTCTATTACTAAGGTAATTTCCTACGCTTAATCATCTAAAACCAGTGTATATTTATGATTGTGGAAATTTATACAATTGCCTAATCTTCCTTATTCAACATTATTTTCTATATACTGGTAACGCAGACAGTGATAATCCAGTGAGTTTCAACCAAGTTGCTTTCTGAGAATAAAAACTCAGAAAATGACAAATATTATGCTGTGAGGAAAGTAGGTCTGGCCCTTTTAAACATTAAGGCAATCATCCTCAATCATCAAGAGAGATGAATCCCTTCCCTTTTCACCTTTTTGAAGGTGAAATTATAAATATGCAGCTGATGAAGAACGACACTGTATCTTACATGCGAAATTATCCATTCCTACAACACTGTTTTACATTGACTCCATATTTACAAGCGTACCAAAACACACAGTGAAACTACTATAAATTCAACCACGCCACGTGCAGCAGCGGGCATACCCACCCCGCTTCTGCTTTTGGCAGGACTTGGTGCAATTTCAGCTCTTCTTTCCACGGGGATCTGTGCTGGGATCTGTTCCCAGCAACATTCAATGAATTCATAAATGACATGAAAAGGGCTCAACAGTGAGATGACAACATCTGTTGATGATACCAAGTTATTCACAGTAGCAAAGACAGTAAACGAGTAAGAAAAACTGAAAAAAAGAGCTGTGTGCAGATTACTGACTGGACAATAAAATACATCAGTGAAATTCAGTAGTGACATTCATAAAGTATCTCAAAGAAATTAAGTGTGAAGTAACTTCATTAATATAACTAGGGGTGGTGAAAGTATGTATAGGTCAAGAGGCTCTGAACTGACTCAACACTTGGAGCAGGCTGAGGTCTAGAAAATGATGTTATGGAGACAGTAGGTAGGGATGAATTATTTAAGTCTCTTCCAGTACAAGAAGTGGATTATAAAAGGAGTTAAGGTTCAAACCTTCACAAAAGAATATGGTTCTTCACTCACCAGGCTGCCATGTTAGTTAAGCTGTGGAACCACAGGGTATTAACATTTGCTAATACTTCTCATGGCTTGAAAGGGAGATTTAACAAATTCTGAAGACAAGCCCAGTAAACGTTATTAGAAAAGACATCCAATTTAGTAAATCCCTGTACTACTGATGTCTGGACATAGCAGAGCGTGCAAAAGGAGGATCCTGTATTCCCATTCTGTTCCTGTGCTCCTCAGTCACCCACCTTTGGCCATTGCTGGAGACAAACTCTGCTCCAGATGGGTGTACAAGAACAGTTGCTCTTCTAGTCTTACATTCATTACCTCTCCGTAAGTCATTTTGTCTAACACAGGTATAATGTCCACAAAAAAAATGTCAGTGTTAGCACCTCCTCCATGCCTGTTATAAATATCCAAACATACACTTTGGATAGCAATTTAAAGCCACATACCACCTCTCTACCAAATCAGATCCCGTAATTCTGAAATTCTTTATTTTTTAATAGCAGGAAAAAATATACAACCTAACGTGAGGAATTCAAATCATAAAAGGCAAGCTGTAAATATATTTTAACGTGAACAACTCTACTGCTATAAAAATGTTTTATTAGTTATTTCATTGATTCCAACAAAAGCTAAGCTGGTCCTAGAATGACGACCAAGTGGACTGACCTTTCTATTCTGTTCTGGACTTTTTGCATAATTTGTCAGTGAAAGGCCTCTGAACTACACTGGAAAAGCATACTCAGTTTCACAGCAGCAATAGCTAGCAGGGAGAGAGGGATCTCATGACTAAGCATATGGTCTATCATCCAGTAGATAATTCTATCTGCAAAACCGTTAAAACTGCAATGCTGATTTGATCCTCATAAACCATTCATCCCTCTAAGTACAGCAATATAATTCTCTCATTCTGCAAAGGGTTTGCGATTGCTGTCACTGTAACTGCTCTTAGAGCAGTGGCTGGTCACTTGGAAGGCTATGTACAATACATCAGAATACAATGCATTTAACTGAAGTTTCACATTTTTACAGTGGTACCTATAGGCAAAAATAGTGTCCTGTATTGATGCATCTGGAAAACATTCATTATCACCTCTGGGCAGGTGATTCTAATTCTCTTCTGATGTCCAAGGAGTCAGAGAGGAAAGAGACAGTCCTAAAACTTGACATAGTGTCCCAGTGACTGATATTGACAGAGATTATTCTTGCTCTCTGGGAAGCTGAAAATCTTTTCTGCAACATCTTAAGGAGGTGCTTGGTGTGTCTGCCCAGACTGATACACCCTAAAACCTCCAGAAATGTAGAAATCAAACCTCTGAAATAAAGCCTAGGCGAAAGGGTCCATTCATTATTTGAGTTCCCCCTCCTAAGACATGGAAGGTGACTTACTGCTTATTGCTCTTTCCCTGCATTTCCTCTACATTTTTACTCTAGGCTCCTCTTGCTAGAAGAAAAAAATTCCTTTGAAAAATCCCAACCTGAAACTGTATTTCCAACCAACAAGAAGAAAGCGTTATCTATTCCAGGAAACGGTCTTATTTACTTAACAAAATTAATAGATATTTTAATGACATCTTTAGACTACCACACTGTAATTGACTTTTCATACAGTCCTTCTGACAGGGAAAAATGGAATCACTGCATCAAGATATTCTTTAGGAGAATTACCATAACGCTATTTCCCTTTTTTTTTTCCTTTTAAAAGGATATCAAATTACTCCAACATGAAGCATAACATAAATCTTCTGTTACAGAAAGCACAGCACAAAGAGAAATTTTACTTTCTATGGGTACATGTAGCATTAATTCTTAACAGCCAAGGCTGCAGAGCTGACTTCTGTGTTGACACGCACTGAATCACTTTAAGAAATTAAACTTATTGAACAAATAACTGCTAAGTTTCTACTCCCCTTCAGTCCTGTAAAATTTCTCAACAATAAAGATTATTAAAACATAAGCTATATACAAAACATCAGAAATCAATTCTGCCTAGCCACTGTATTTTCTTTCACACAGTCGAGATGCCTAAATTTAGCACGCATGTTTTTATTTCTATTAGAAACTATGTTAACAAACTTCATGTGGCTCTCCAATATCCTTGATACTGAACCACAGGCTTGTATATGAAGTCTGCAAAAATCGCCAGGGTCAAATGTCCGAGTTGGAAAAAGAGGATGAGTTAAGTGTGTTGTACCAGTAACCAAGTGCAACTCCACTTAGCATGGGAAGCTCTGGTTTGGGAACGAAATATGGAGAAAAAAGCGTACAGGAGTTTCCAATATAAATACATCTAATTATACACGTGAAGTTTCTGAAAGGTTAGACATCTAGGCTAAATTAGTGGTCCAGGCTGTAACACATCAATGAGACCTGCCTTTCTAGAGGTACTTTTTTCAAGACAAGTCACTCCCTCCAAGGGGGTCTGGACTAGGTACCTTCAGGGAGATGTTCATCCTACCTGCTGTTCACCACCTGCTTCAGCAGGGCCCGGAAATCCAAGCGTCAAGAGAAGAATGCCACACACAGTACTTGAGGCAAAACAGAACAACTGAGGTACTCTCATGTGCTTAGTATGTTTTCGAGGGGCGTTCAAGATTGAACTTCTCTGTGTACGCTCTTGAGAATCCTGCGTCATTTCACGTGATTGCTACCTAGCTATTACATTAGCGTTACACACGTGCTCTTTACCAACTATCCACTTTCAGTGACTTATGCTTCTTGGAAGGCAAAGGATTTGGATCCGCACAGACCAACTACCCTAACTCCACTTGCACTGTGTCTCAATTTTGTATCATCTTCAGAGTGCTTGGTGCAGGTACTTTGCCAACATACTCCTTTCACACATGAAAACAGGATTTGTCTCTAAAAACCTCTTCCTCGGCTCTATACTTGAAAGGAACTGAACAGCCTGAAAAACTACTTCAAGAAGAAAATCAATCTGACAGTTAAGCCGTGGTGACAATGAACTGGAAATGAAGTATTAGGGTTGAAAACTGCAGTTGTACTCAGTTGGTACCTACAAGTATTAGCTTCTGAAATTCTCTAACAGCTGTAAAAGGTAACAGTGGTTACTGGATCGGTTCTATTTGTATTCCCTCAAATCACAAAGCTGACACCATGCAATTCTTATTTCTTCTTGGACCCACCGTACCTAAAAAACAATGATCCTCTTGTGCTGTGGATGGGATGGAATGTGAAATCCCATCCACATCCCAACAGAATCCCACAAACATTTTGGCAGTAAAAATTTATTATGTAAAGTCCAGATGGCATCCCAAATATTTCTACTTCAGGATTTAGAATTAATTTTTTTTGCTTAAAATAAACAACATAAAAGCATCATGCCTAAAATTGACTATACAAAAGCATCAAGCTAGGTAGCCAGACTTTAATGAACAGCTATTTGGACTATGGGAAGAACGTGAATGTGGCTTTCTTCATTTAACTTCGTCAGAAATGAGTAATATTTTTCTATTCAAATATATTTGAATGACTGGCAGGGAAGGAAGATATAATAAGCAGATACATCCAGTAACATACTAAACTTTGAGAAGAACTTTTCCAGCTATCCAAAGCCTAACAGCTTTACCATAAACTTCTGTAGCAGAGTTTCAAACTTTCAGAACCAAATTTGCTATTTTTGTTATTCTAATAAGAGTTCTTTTGCTTACCTTTGGGTTTCTCCACTATGCAATTTCAGCTCTGAATCTGGGAATGTGGTCTTCAAAATGGTTTTAGCTGCTGCTTCACCGAAGCAGCTAAGCCTGACGATCGGTTCAGTTTCAGTATCAATTTAATTACTGCATACCCTTTAAGCTACGGGATAAAGATCGATCCTTGATTCTGACTGTCATTTTGCAGTGAGCCCACTCCTACATTCCTTTTATATCTATCAGTGAATGCCAAAGAAATCTCAGCGTACTTGGCATGAAGGCTGCACTTCCTATATTTATGCTCCCACTAATGTATGCTCCATTTTAGTCCTTACCAGCTTAAAATCATCTGTGAGGAAAAATGGCATAAGGTGCAAAACAGTTCATGCACCTGTTTTACTGACACGAAGTATTATTCACTCGCATTGCCTTTCCATCATCATCTTTCTCCTGGATTTTCTGTTTAATTATAAACAAAAAAATAACAGAAGAATCCATGGTAATTTTCTTAAATTAATTGTACACAACTATATTAGGATTGTTGCTCCTACTCGAACTTTCAGTACCTCCACAAAATAAATCAGTACTTTTTAATTGTACTACCTTAACTTTGCTGGCAGAAACACATTTGATTCTTCAAGACAGATGAAAATGAAGTGCTTTCTCCAGGCAAGAATTCCTTATATCTGGCACACTCACACTTCATCCTTTTTAATTATTCCACAGGTGGTTGCCTTGGAAACTGCCAAGTAGCTCTTGGATTTGAGGGATCCAGCATGAGAAAGTAACAAGCCTTTGTAGCCACGGCATTCGGATCTGCATTGGCTGTAGCAACAGGGTAACGGAACGGTAGTGAAAACCTGAAAGAAATGGTTAAAATTAATAGAGCTAGATTATATTGATCAATTCTTCAAAAAATAAAATACAATGCATGTTGATAGCCCCTTAAAGGGAGGACACAAAGCAGGCTTCTGAAAAACTCTTGCCAATGCAGCTTTCCAGCACAGAGTGAATTTCACCTTCGGGAGGACAGCACTGAAATGTTGATGCCGAAGGAGCTCACGAGCTTCAGCTTTCAAGATAAAGCAATATGAGATTTTCCTCAGCTTCAACAGGGACCTTCTTAAGTGCCTGGTCAAACTGCCTGAAATTCCACGCTATTGTTTCTCTTTGAATAAAAATAGAGTAACTATAAATAGCTCTCATCACGAATGCTGAATCACTGTATTTTGTATCATACAGCAAATTGCTTCAAACTTCATTTAGCATTTAAAACCAGGAAAGTTTTGTTTGCTTCAAACACAATTAAAAGCCTAGCAAAGCATCTCATTCTGCTTGTCTAGAAGTACAGAAAATTCTCCTTGCCCTCTCTGATTTCTCACTATTTCAAAAGCTGACCATTTGCTTTTAAAAAAAAATTTAAAAAAATAAATCAAAACCAAACCAAAGCAAAATCTAATTGCATTTTCTATCACTGATCAAAGTTATGAATCCTGATTTTTCAAGTCTTTTTTGTTTTCTCATGTTCAATTTCACAAAAAATGGGTTAAGCAGTAAGCCATAGAAAAATAATTGTCACTAAAACTATCAATCATGCAAATGGCGATTCCTGCACCCAGAGACTGTCTCATGAAAGGTAGGGAGGATCTATGAGCGTGTCCAAGCTCACAATGCTTTCTCAAGACCTTGCTCAAATCTACATAAGTATGTATATATACGATTTGCAATATTGACAAACTGACTGGCAGGACCACAAGTACAACAGCACCGTGGAGGTGGATTTGCCTACACCTTTCCATAACGAGACACCTAAAAGCCACAAGAATACGTTTGTTAAATCTAGAGATGAGTTTTACTAGAACAAACTAGAGTAAACTTGTATTTATTTCACAGAAAAAGCACTGAAGTGATGCAAGACAAATGGAAGGGTTTATGAACAATCTCCCCAGCGCCCACTTTGTCCCTCCAGGGCAGGTCCTCTCCTTCAGGCTTGCTCTCAGCCTAGTGACTCCGTACATTTCTGACCTCAGGAAAACACCACATAGCCTGCTTTGGTCCCAATGGAAAATAATGGCTTCTGTGTCTATCCCTATCCAATTCACAGAGCTCCCTCCTCTACCCCTCCCAATCCTCCCTTCTAGCACTCTGCTCCCAACAGGCACCTCCAAAGTCACAGCAAATCTCAGAACCACTTAAAACCTACCTTTTAACTTACTGAGTAACCACCAAATTGTACTGCCACCTCCCCTCTTTCCTGCCTTCTTGAATCCCTTGCTTGATTGGAAATTAGAATAGGAAACAGTTTTCCTTGTCTCCCTTCTTTCCTCCCCCATCCAACTCCACCAAGGACAAAGCCTGATTAACTAGTCCTATGCAGGTTGTCTCTTCCCTGGTGGGTTCTGTACTTTCTCCTTGCTTCCTCCTGTGCAGCCTTTTCAGTCACGTAACTTGCCCCTTTACAAGCAAGATTTCTGAAAGATGAGTTGACAAGAACAGGCGTTTTCTTTCCCTCGTTCCCCAGCAGTTCCAGAATAATTTTGTTCAGTAATGGCTGGATGCAACTTAGAATGAACACAAGTTTTCTCAACTCCTCTGTCCCACCAGCCCGAGCTATACTTGCCATCTACCTCCATCCTCTGGGAGAGACAAACTGCCCCCGCTTCCAGCCCATCAGCTTTGGTTTGCATCTTGTAGGGATTCTCCCTGCAGGCACGGTATGCCAAAATACTGTGGAACATTGCGAACATTTTCTCCATTCCTCCTCTTCACAGTTACAGCTACAATCTTCTGCATGTCCTGTTAATGCAGAAGAAAACCCTTCTCTTTCCCAGTTCTCCCAAGTGTCTCTGACAGACTGAGTCTCCAAAGCCTCAAAATGACCCTTTTATCACAAAAGGCTATGTTTCTTTTGAGGAAAGGTAGATTCTTCTTCCCTGCCTCAGGTATGTTGCCACTACTCTCAAGCACGTGACACACTGTACTCGTCATCTCATTTTGTTGACTCTTAAGAGGGCAGACAGAAGAACTTCATCTACAGTGTCAACTCAGAGTAATAATCATAGAATCACACAATGGTTTAGGTTGGAAAGGACCTTAAAGATCACCTACCTCCAACCCCCCTGCCATGGGCAAGGACACCTCCCACTACCTATCATTGTTCCAGACCAAATCTGGTACGTGACCAATTCCCCACTGTTAGTCCTTTTAACACACCAAGATGTTTCCAAAAACAGGGCATCCACTTCTTAACAGGCTTTGACGCCTTCCATTTTCATTTGCCTTATTCTCAGCGCAGTACCATCCCAAGATAATTATTTCAAACAAAGTTGTGTTGCAAGGCTTCTTCTACCTTGATTTAAATCCCACACCCTTCTAGAGACATCTCTCAATAAGCTGACTTCTAGAGTCTTCACCTTCACCACATCTTTTTCCTATCCTCATCATCCCACAGCGAATCAATAATTTCGAAGGTTCTTAGAGAGGTCTTGCTAGCTTATTTTCTTTTTTTATGTATTATGGAAACCTTTGTAAGATATATTTACGTTAAACATATTCGTATTAACACAAACTCTTCAGATATTCTGTTTCTGTGAGCAATTTGTGTAGTGACTTATCTTTGCCATGTTCCTCCCACTCCAACTTCTTAGTCCCAGTTCAGTCTCTGCCCATCCAGTGATCTGACTTGGTTTTTGGGCTCCTGGACTGTTTTTCTGCTTCCTGTAGATAGAGGTCATGCGTTGGAGCCACAAGATTAATCCAATGCATGACTTTGATTTCTTTGTGGTTCTGTAACATTCGTCCCTCTCAGGTGCTACAAAGACACCTCGATCAAAGGGAGCTCCCCTAGCTGAGGTTTTGGCCAATGCTTTGAAGAAAGAGATGTCACGCTCTCTGCAGGTCTTTTCTAGACTTGAGGGAATGTTTTTGTGCTGCTGTCTCTTCAAAATAAAATAAAAGCTTCTGCCTCAGTCTCCAGAGGACATGTGTCTTTGCTCACTTCCAGCTTCAGCTCTCGAGCCCAGGGCTGCCTTCACATTCACATCTTGTCTCCCAACATCACCGTTAAGAGACTCCGAGTCACCAAGTGCTTGGAGGAACTGCCTGCACCCTTCTTCAGAGCGAGCATCAACAAAACACTGAAAGCACTGTGAACTCCAGAGCTCAGTGTTTTTTAGAAAAATACATAAAACATGCAATCTGAGCCGTAAAACTAAAAGCAAAATGAATAAAAGACTTTTAAGTAACTCCCCATGACTGCTGTGGTTTCTTCTTTTTTTTTTTTTTTCCAGGCTTGTTCTTAATCCATTAACAACCTATTTTTGCATAATCCCTATGCATCCCTGAAGGAAAGTCTTTGTTACCGTGTCTGAGCATTTACTGAGACTGTTCGTTTCCTCCTCCTAAATCTCCATTCCCGACTCAGGCTCCTTTCTGACCTGTCTCTACCCCACCCTCTGAAAAGCTACCCCTTGGGAATACGCTCAGATGCTCTCAGGGAATGCAAAAATCTCCCTCCTACCTGCACCTGATGGAGAATACAGCAACCAGGACACCACAACAGGAAACCTTCCTCCCATTGTAGTCAGAGACACAAGAAGAGAATCACAGAATGGTTCGGGTTGGAAGGGAACTTAAAGACCATCTAGTTTCAACCCCCCTGCCCTGGGCAGGGACACCTCCCACTAGACCAGGTTGCTCCAAGCCCCATCCAACCTGGTCTTGAACACCTCCAGGGATGGGGTAGACACAACTTCTCTGGACAACCTGGGACAGTGTCTCACCACCTTCATAGTGAAAAATTTCTTCCTAATATCTAATCCAGATCTCCCCTCTTCCAGTTTGAAGCCATTACCCCCCTTGTCCTATCACTACGTGCCCTTGTAAAAGGTCCTTCTCCAGCTTTCTTGTAGGCCCCCTTCAGATACTGGAAAGGTGCTATAAAGATACTGGAAAGCTGCTACAAGTAATTCAAACGCCATTCATGATGCATCCTACATTGACATTTTCGAAAAGGACCAGAAAGGTCAGATTGCCAAAACCTTAATCAAAGAGATCTGAGTTCTTAATTGCCTTTTTCCTCTGTGGAAATTCCCATTTAGTTTATGTCAGTAAGGTACCTGCAAGCTCCGACCATGCTTCTTAGTGCAAAGTTCTTTGCTCTGTTCCTGGTCTCATCCACAGCTGAATTAATAAGATTGGAAAACTTTATGACCTTAAAGAAGATTTTAAAATTGTGGTTTCTCTAGTTACAATTTATTTTCTCTTCAAAAACCTCTTCAAAATTTGCTGTGCACAAAACCGATACACAGCCACAACCACATTCCTTAGTGAACTAGAAAGTTGATGTTTTCTTGATAATTCTTTTGGCATCTGAAGGAGGCACGCAAATGGCTTTTACCAAGTACAAAACTTGTTTTTAATTTTGTCTTGTGAATGTTTTTAGGATATATATATAGTAGGTCACATACACAATAGCAGAGAAGCACAGCAGTGAGAGTGAGCCTCACTGCCCTCTTGTGAAAACAAAAGTTAAAGCCTTCCACTGACTCCTAAGGCAGTGGAGTACGGTTCCAGAAGCAATTCATCATTTGAGATTCTTTCCAAAAAAAGTATCTTTCAACACTGTTTCCTCACCTTCCCTTCTTACCTCCCTTATTTTCTACCTGAAAAGAAGATAAATGGTGTTTTAGCGAGATGTGTCAAAGCTGGATACCTTTTTTGAAAAAGCTTGTCAATAATGTTGTGTGTTTTACTATTTGAAATAGAATAAGGGAAAAATAGCAGCCATCTTCTGAACACTTTTATGGTTGGCAAGAAGCCCATCTTTTCACAGATTGCTGAAAAAGGAAATGACCCTACGTTGTGGAAAAAAATTATTTGGTCTTTACTGTGTTGTTGTTTTGTTGGTGGTGGTTTTTTTGTTTCTGGATTTTTTTTTGTTTTGTTTTGCTTGTTTTTTAAGGTTTACTTGCCAGTGTTTGGTAAATAAGAAGGCATCTTTTTCTTAAATTATTTCAAAGTACAAACATCTCAGACTGCCAAGTCTTCTCTGAACTACCCCAACTCCAGTGAGAATTATCAGTTTTGCTATTTTACAGCTTTACCAGGCTAATATATATCTGCAAAATGAATACTGAAACAAAGATGAAAAAGAACAGAAGAGACACGTTTTTCTGTCTTCAATAAAAACGTAAAGTGAGAGTTTAAAATAAGAAATATGGGAATTTCCCCTATAAAAACCACAGGTGGCCAGAAAATTTTCACCCAAGAAATTTCTTCCACAGACTCAACAAAAAAATTATACAAAATACATGTAAAAAGACTGATCAGGACATAAGATACTTTGCCCGGGACACGACTGCTCAAGAACACACGCCAGCCAGCAACCACATGAAGGGAAATGAGAAGACAGGTAAGAAAGCTGGGAAGCTTAGTCAAGTAGAAACGAAGATAACTGAAGAAGAGGTGCAGATGCAGAGCATCCTTAGGACAACCACAGCTGGGCAGCCTCAAGAAGCTTCATTTAAGATAGCCCAAGATCAGGTGGCTACTTGAAAGAAGTTTATGAATTGAATGTACAGTTGGCAATCGATCAGATGTGGAGTGAAGTGGTTTCCTCACTCTCCACCTAAGCGGTGGCAACAGCTCTGACGAACTGGCCTGTTAGGAGCTCCTAAGCAAAAATGGAAGGATAAAGAATCATAGAATCGTCTAAGGGTGGAAGGGATCTTTAAGATCATTGAGTCCAACCATCAACCTGACACTGCCCAAAACACCACTAAACCATGTCCCTGAGCACTACGGCTACCCGGCTTTCTAATATCTCCCAGGATGGTGACTCCACTACTTCCCTGGGCAGCCTGTTCCAATGTTTGATAACCCTTTCCATGAAGAAATTTTTCCTAAAATCCAATCTAAACCTCCTCTGGAGCAACTTGAGGCCATTTCCTCTTGTCCTATTGCCTGTTCCTTGGCCCAAGGGACTGACCACCCCCTCTCTACACCCTCCTTTCAGGTAGTTGCAGAGAGCGAGAAGGTCTCCCCTCAGCCTCCTTTTCTCCAGGCTGAACAACTCCAGCTCCCTCAGCTGCTCCTCACAAGACTTGTGCTCCAGACCCCTCACCAGCTCCGTTGCCCTTCTCTGGAACAGTGTCCCTCTTGCAAAACAGGCAACTGTGTTTATCAGTTCCCGTATCTAAAAGGAGATCTGTACCAGCTGGAACCTGTGAAGATCAGAACTCCTGATGCACAGATTATCCAAAACCAAATCCATCTCAAAAGAAAGGGGAATACCTTTTAGACTTAAGTAAATGTAGGTTTTGCACTGTGATGACAGAAGAGACATGACATCAGTATGCTGAATAGTATAAAATAGCCACTATATACTTTATCCGTTCAGCACTGTTGCCTAAACAATATTGGAAACTTTTGGGAAGAAAATATAGCGCAATTTTATATAAAAACTTTCACTATATTACGAGTCACTGGTAAACTTAAATGCAAGCAAAAAAACAAAACGTATATGACAGCACTAAAAAAAATTAAAAAAAAAAAATCACTCAACACTTTCAGCAGTATCTGGAAGAGATTTTTTTTTTCCTTCTATAGAGAACAACATCAGTAAGTTATGACCCAGAAAAGTGGTACATATTCTGACTTCCTAGTTTATAACTACACATGCACACACAGGGACAATCATCACAGAGTTCTGTGGTGATAGTGTAAGTTTGGAGCCATTCCCTTGCCCAGACTGGATAATCTGGGCTCGACTTGTCTCTTGTATCTCACTCGTCATAGCTCCATCTTTTTCCTTCTGTATCTCAGAACACCTCACCCTTCCTCAGACTACAGAGGAAGCCTAGACAGCAAGGGTAAAGCACATCCATCTCAGATTTGTAAAGGTTGATGATGCTCTGCTCTTACTAAAAAGCATGATTGAGTATTCAAAACACAAGAGCTGGCACAGAGATTTCCTACCAAATGCTCTCATAGGAGAGACAAAGTGGAGAAAAAAAAACACAACATTTTTTTTTACTGTGAAGTTCACCTGGTTTAATATTAGACACTATTGGACAGCTAGGTCTTAAGACATCTCATTACCTACTACATATCAATTTGTATTTTTAAGACTGAGTTTATTTTATAAAAAAAGTTTACTAAACACCATCCTCACACACTGGGAACGTCCGCTTTCAACCTGCTACCACTGAGACTAATTTGCTTCATATAAGCCCTACAGTGAAACAGTTCAAAGCCTTTTCCCCTTGATTATTAGTTGCCAATTAATACAACACACATACTAGAAATTTATCAACACAGTAAGTGTTACTACCTTGACAATACTTGCTTCTGAACAGCTTCTGCTACACAAGTAACTCCATTTTTTATTCCACTGTTCTGATGTATACCTGGTTGTGAAGCCATAATGTTAACACCATGAGGACCAACCCACAGACGCAGAGACACGCTGCTGGCTCCAGAGCCACACGAACCAGCACTAGAACATGATCATTTCTAGCAGCAAAAGGCCAAGAACCAACAGCTGAAATTAACTCTGCAGTTTCACCGTGGCTGGGACAGCCACCAAAACAGACAGCTTCACCCATTCCTCATCTGTGACTGTTCATTCCCGTCCCTGTTCCACCTCCTCGTTTGTAACAGCACCCTCCTTAGCGCTGACCCTGTTGCATAAATCTGATTTACTGTTGTTGTTGCCGGTTCTGCAGTGGGTTCACTGTACAGCTTTAGAAAGACCAGGCCAGGACCAGGGGCCAGTGCTCCAGCCACGCCAGCTGGCATCGAAGCAGGGACAGGCGACTGGGGGAAGCTGACTGCTTCTTTCAGCAGCTCTGCCAGTTCATGCCAGCTTAAAATTCACCACAAAACTACGGAAAGCTAGAAACTAGACAAATTCCAGTTAGAAATGCAGTAAAACACGACAAGAAAGAAGGAAGCACAGACTGTTTAACCAATAGAACAAATTACTAAAAGAGATGTTGAAATCTTCATTTCTTAGTAACTTCAAAGGAAGACAGCATGCCTTTATGAAAAACATTTTCAACAAATGCCTGTTAGTTTTTCAGTCAAACATGAGCTACTGAGCTCAAAACCAGGAGTAACAGTTACACATAATGACCTGCAATACTCTAAATGTCAGACTAAATTATCTAACAGTTCCTTCTGCCTTGTATCTTTGAAACGTATATATATTTTAGTTCTCTCCCTGGTTGTGTCAGATCAGCATGCTTTAACAGTTGGAAGCAACAGAGTCAAATTTAATGATATCCCTGCTTGGAACGCATCCAGGGGTTGAATCTGAATTCTTCACGTAGAAAGAAGCAGTTCTAACATTTGATCTGGAATTCGTACCTCGTTAGGAGGGAAGCAGCAGAAGTCACACTTGTTCCTGCTACCAAGCTGGCGGTGAGGGAGAAGGAGCCATGCTGTGCTAGAACTGGTTACCGACCTCGTCAAAACTCTCAGCTGCGAATGCGGTGAATGATAATTTTGCCTGCCACAAGCAGACAGCCTCAGCGGGTAGGAATCTTCACGTTCAGAAGCACTAAGTAGGAGGGTCAAATTAGAAATCTTGGCTTTCAGCATCTTTCTTCATGCTTCAGTATGTTATGGGTGAAGGAAGATGCTTTCTCTCTGCCTCGGTAACTGTATAGTATTTCATCCTTTGCAAAAAAAAAAATCTATACATTTACAAGACATGTAGCACTTGGCAGCATTTCATAACTGCTGAGTGACTAAGATGAGCTCATTTAACACAATTTTGAAGTAAGTGTATTGTTTTATATACCTAAGCCTATACATTTTGGAAGGCAACAAAAGAAGGAAGGGGAAGAGATGATACAGTGCACGGCCCGAGGAGTGTGGCCTGCTGCCAGTGTTCATGCATACTTATTCTCTCTTTTTCAGCCTCTGTCGTATACACACACACCCTGGAAAATACCAATCCGCTCAGGACAAGAAAGAATGTTTTTCTAGTACTGCCAGCTTCTGCCAAAATTCTATTTTCATTTAAAAATAAAGATTATACTCATTTAATCACAAGATAGTTAACTTACGTAGCAAAACCTGTCAGAGAAGTAGAAGTGGAGCACACAGGTAACAGGGCAGGGAATCAGGATTATTTTAAATTCTCTGCTGCTTTCTGTGTGACTTTTCAGCAAAGTGGAATTAATCACCACCACTAGCAAACTGCACTTTTAAAGCCAACACACAGAGACAGAATATGGATTGGAGAAATGTGGTCAGGTAGCGGGGAGAACAGCCATCAATATACAGGATATGAAAGAAGTGCTAGGAGATACAAGACCATCACTTATCGCACCTAACTGCTGTTTGGCATTATGTACCTTGAAAACCAGTTATAAGCAGGTGCTGTAAATGAAGACACCACACAGCAACACCTTAACCATCAGGAGCCTTTAAAGTCCTACTACACTTTCTACAAGTCCACAGCCTCCGTTGTAGATTTCTCTTTCAAGTGTCTCAGTTGTGGAATTTCAGACACGAGCTCCTCAGCAGGATGACCTGCACATAGCTTACACTGGAGGTAACCAATACAGCACCAAAATCGAATGCTACACAAACCTCTTTATCCTATTGTTTATCTTGTTCAATAATATTAATTGAGGTTTCACCAAGGAAAATTCTTTCAGCGTTGCTTTTAGTAACCCATAACAAGACAACATTTCATTCTTTCAGAAAATGGATACCTGACATTATCAGCCACCAGTAATTGTACAGAAAATATCAGGAGACACCAGCAACCAAAGAACGACAGAGGAATAATTTTTCTGCTGTTTAGTTCTAGCACTGATTGCCACACAGTTGAAGAACGAGCCTCAGCTAGCTAGAGACGAGTGGCAGGCTACTCATCTAACAGGGAATTCATCAACGGCTAATCTGTTAGGCTGAGAAACAGGACAAATTAAACCATTTTCAGTTTGGGCTGATTTGGTTATATCAACACAAGTTAAAACTAGCTTGGGAATCAAAGCAGAGTGCTGCAGACATCACTGGTACTGGAGGAAGCATATAAAAGAGGCCAGAGGCACAAATCAACTTAAATCCAGGAGGAACTAAGTAGATACTAGTAGTTTATCCCTAAGCGTATATATTTTTAAGTAAGAGATTTTTGTAAATGGACATACTTTAAAAAATGTAAAATTCCTCTTCTGTCTTAAAAGCCAGACCCCAGTCGTTCACTATGAAAGGACTCCTGTTTGATCAATGCTGACAACATACTGATGGTACAGGAATTCTGAACCGCATCCGTCCCTGCACTACCGTGTTTATGGTCCAAGTAATGCAAAGGTCAGGAATGAATGTACCCAGAAAACAAAAGATATCCACTCCTATGCATTAGAGTAGTATGTTTACTCGATTAGTCATAAAGTAGTTAACTTGCCCCCCGTGAATCACTGAAAATACCTTAAATTACTTCAGCCTTCTTTGCTACGCAATAATTATAGGCCTGAAACAGTTCCACAAGACAAACTCATTTCTAACCACAACTAAGGCATGAGTATTGCAAGATCTACTCGTGGAAAAAGGAATTATATTGATTTAAATAAAACAATGACATTATTGTTTGTAGTAGTCGCTGCAAGCTCACAGTAATTTACGAGTTAAAGCAAAAACTATTAGCATTTTAAAAAATGTCTAGAGAAACTCTTTGCAAACCCACCTGAATTGGAACCAGTCATGTCCTTGTGTAAGCACCATAGTAAGTTGTACTCCACTATTACATGAGTATTAAAGTAACCCAATTTTCCCTTATGTAAGTTGCCAAAAGAATGCTTTTTCTTTTCACCCTTTGTGATTTCCAGAAAAAAATGTTTTCAAAAACCATCTCTGCTAGAATTGGGAGTCTGAAGTATGACCGATAATTTACAATCAAAGCACATTTTTTAATCCCTAAAAATTTACAGATAAAAGTATTTTTAAATGGAAGTACAAAAATTTAAAAAAAAAATCATCACAGTAGTCATGACAACACCACTCCATTTCCTTCTGCTCACCCATGTATGTCATCAATATGATACCTAAAATAATCCATGGTAATTAAACTATCCGCAAGAGACATCTACTTGCGCAGAAAATAATTCTAGAAGAACCAACACCAATAACCAAGGAGAAATATCAGCATCTGTCAGAGATGTGCCATCCAACAAAGAGGCACTCACTTCTTGGGAACAACTGGTAAGTCCCCCATCAAACCAGCAGAACTGCACCACTTCTGCTGTGAAAAGATCCCAGGAATTCCACCTCAAGAAGTCTTGGAAGTCTAGGGAAGTCCCTGCTGACTGGAAGCAGCCAGTGTTAGTCCAATTCACAAAAAGGGTGTGAGGGAAGACCCAGGAAACTACAGACCTGTTAGTCTAACCTCAGTTCCTGGAAAAATTACAGAGAAGATTATACTGTGTACCATTGAAATGCATTTAAAGAAGAATGCACTCATCAGGCACAGTCAACACAGGTTCACCAAGGAAAAGTCCTCTTTAACTAATTTGATCTCCTCCTGTGATAAGGTCACCCGCTTAGTGGATGAAGGGAAGGCAGTCGACATACTTTTTCCTGGATTTCAGTAAGACTTTTGATACAGTGGCTTCGCAGTGTGCTGAGTGAAGAACTGACTGAAAGGCAGAGCTCAGAGGGTTGCAGTGAATGGGGCTACACCTGGCTGGCAACCAGTCACCAGTGGTCTTCCTCAGGGTTCAGTCCTAGGGCTGGTTCCGTTCAATATATTTATCAATGATCTGGATGCAAGACTTGAACGTGCCATTAGCAAGTTTACTGATGATACCAAACTGGGACGTGCTGTTGACACTCTGAGGGACAAGAGGCATCTGCACCTAAGACTGAGTAACACTGGGCGCAAGTATACATCAGGACAGGAGTGGCTGGAGAGCAGCTCTGCAGAAAGGGACCTGGGGGTGCTGCTTGGCAGAAGCCTCAATATAATCCAACAGCGAGGGAAAACCACATCCTGGGGTGCGTCAAACACACCATAAGCAGCTGTCAAAAGAGGGGGTTATCCCGCTGTATTCAGCATTGAATACCACGTACAGCTCTGGACCCCACAATTTAAGAAGGATGTGAAGGTCCTTGAATGTGTCCAGAGGAGGTTAAAGCTGGTGAAAGGCCTGGAAGGAACGTCCTGTGAGGGACGAGTAAGGACTTTGGGCTTGTCTAGTTTGGAGAAAACAAAGCTGAGGGATGACCTCATTGCTCTCTACAGCTTCCTGAGGAAGGGAGCAGAGAGGGAGCTGCTGAGCTCTTCTCCCTGGGATCTAGTGAATGGGTCAAAGCTGCACCAGGGGACGTTCAGAGTTGACATTAGAAAGCACTTCTTTACCAAAGGGGTGGTCAAACACTGGAACGGGCTTCCTAGAGAGGTGGTCAATGCCCCAAGCCTGTCAGTGATTGGACAATGCCCGTAACAACATGCTTTAACTTTTGGTCAGCCCTGAAGTGGTCAGGCAGCTGGACCATTATAGGTCTCTTCCAATTGAAATTATTCTATTCTAAACTTTACAACTAGGTGCAAGCAGTAAGTGGGGAAGATATTACCTAATCATTTAAGCAGAGCACTTAAGAGATTTTACAGTAATGTTTAGATGTGCACTGATTTCACCAATATGACTCAATTGCAACATTTTCCCCCCATTATTTCAACAGCAGGAGGCATTTTCAGAGATGGCAGAGTCACTTGGGAACATCAGAACACAGCCCTGTAATTCAACATCTGTTTAATCAATCCATACAAATATTTTAAGCCTAGCAGTCAACTGCATTGCAGATTTTGATTACGAGAACAGGACTCACCAAGATGATCTTTGGGATTTTAACAGCAGAGTGACCAAGGCAGACAGCAGAGTCGAGTTCAACAGTACAGGCTAGTGTTATTCTAGCCCAGAACATTCTAACTGCTCAACTCATATAAACCAAGAAAGATCCTAGATCAAAGCACATGTTAAAAAAAAAAAAAAAAAAAAGGTCAAAAGGGTTATTAATAATTCTACATTCACAGAATCTTCATGGTTGGAAAGGACCTTTGAGATCATTGAGTCCAACCAAACAACCTACAATCTCTGCCACTAGAGCATGCCCTGAAGTGCCACATCTAGACGTTTCTTAAACACCTCTAGGGATGGTGACTCAACCCCCTCCCTGGGCAGGCTGTTCCAGTGCCTGACCACTCTGTCAGTAAAGGAATTCCTCCTAATATCTAACCTAAACCTCCCCTGCTGCAACTTCAGACCATTTCCTCTGCTCCTGTCATTATTCACCTGGGAGAAGAGGCCAACACCCACCTCTCTCCAACCTCCTTTCAGGGAGTTGTAGAGGGCAATGAGGTCTCCCCTCAGCCTCCTCCTCTCCAAACTAAACATGCCCAGCTCCCTCA
>VXBH01003677.1:151206-169862 GCA_013400035.1 Rynchops niger
TGGGCGTCACATTAGCCACCCTCCAGTCATCTGGTACCTGCCCTGTTGACCAGGATTGTTGAGAAATGATGGAGAGAGGCTTGGTGAGCTCTCCCGCCAGCTCCCTGAGTACTCTTGGCTGAATCCCATCCGGACCCATAGATTTATGTGTGTCTAGGTGCAGAAGCAGATCGTTGACTACTTCCTCCTGGATTATGGGTGGGTTGTTCTGCTCTCCATCCTTATCTTCCAGCTCAGGAGGCTGAGCACCCTGGGGATAGCTGGTCTGACTATTGAAGACAGAGGCAAAGAAGGCATTAAGTATCTCAGCCTTCTCCTCATCCTTGGTTGCAACTTTTCCCCCGCATCCAGTAAAGAATGGAGATTCTCCCTGGCTCTCTTTTTGTTGATGTATTTATAAAAGCTTTTTCTGTTGTCCTTAATGTTAGTTATTCTGCCTGCAAAAATCTGTTTTGGCATAGATTGATTACGTTTCAAAAGACAAAAGGCCCTGGATTCTACAGATTTCCACAGAAAAACACCACAGCACACCTATAAAACCCCAGACTTCTTACAAAGCACAGTAACTGAACCACATAATATGGGGACTGGGATTTACCTCACTTGACTTCTATAACGTAGGCATCCACATCTAAACCTAGCTAGGTCTAGGCACCTACTGTAGGTAGTGGAGATCTAGTTAGAATAGTGCCATCTTTAGTATGGTTCATTCCACTAAATCCAGTGCCTACATGAGAAAATGAGGAATCACATCCTGAACTTCTGAAGGCAACCCTTCGCTGACAGTAAAGAGTTTACAGTGACCTACTCAGGTACAGTCATTCACCTACCCTGCTGCTCCTGGAGAGATCAATCTCGTTGGCAACTTCGTAGGCTTCTCCCAGGCAGGCTGAAGGCATGCTCTTGTCCGAAATATGAAAAACTTGGCAAAACGAAGATTTGATTTCTACTTCTCATATCAAAAGTGATATACAGAAGCTTAGAACGTTAATTAAAAGACATGCTGACCCCATGGTCGCCAGCCAAGGAAATGACGCCGAGGACAAAGACATTCTGCCCTCCTAGTCTGACCACAACCTCTCTCTGTTGAAAAGACAATATTTCATCATTCTATGAGAGAAATAAACCATCACATCTGATTTTATTTCCTGAAACTGCTGAGTCTTCTATACATAACCAGGAAACAATAGATAGACAAGAACTCTAGACAGAAGAAAGTAGTAATGAAATGCCAGTAGAGAAGTCCTATTTTTCTTATGCACGATATACAACAGTTTCCTCATTTAATCTTTACGTCCATGACAGTTCAGTGACCTACAACCAGCAGAATTGTACAGACAGCACGACGGGATGTCAGGGGTTCAAAACCAACCTACTTGTGACCTCTACAGTATGGGGTGAGCGGGTCAGCCTAAACCATTCTGAAATTCCAAGGCCTGTCTTTATAAAGAAGGAATTATATTCTAAGATCAATCTAGTCCAAAATGTTACCAGCTCAGATTGTTTTCTGACCTTTTTATATTTCCTTCTTATAATTAGACTGTATTGTTACCCACGTAACACAATGTGCAAGATTAAAACACCTAATAGTACTCTTGTGAATATTTTACTACTCATGATCAGTTTCTGAATTTTTTATTCATCATTTGGTTAAAAAAAAAAAAAACAAAACAAAAACGCAAACAACCAGTCAAAGCAGCGCTTTTACTCAAAACCCAAATGTAAATCAACTCCAAAGTTTTCTTAACCAAACAAATCGGAAAACTATGTATTGCTGAGTATTTGAAACATGAAGACACAAAAAAGATCCTGTGCTGTTTTAACATGCACTTCGCTGACTTTGATCTGGTGTCAGCGAGGGGTTTGACTTCTTAAGTATGCGCTATCAAGTCTGATTATTGCGCTCCCTTCAAAACTTCCTAGCTTGTCAGTCCTGTTAGTGATTCAGCTGTTTCTCAAGTGTTCTGCAGAAGAGAAAAATACCCTGAACAATACCAGGAATAACAT
The DNA here is from genome assembly GCA_013400035.1 of Rynchops niger. Classification (NCBI taxonomy): domain Eukaryota; kingdom Metazoa; phylum Chordata; class Aves; order Charadriiformes; family Laridae; genus Rynchops; species Rynchops niger. The sequence goes on from VXBH01003677.1 coordinate 153,214, forward strand.
CCTTTCTTTCCTGTTTGGGTACATTTATGTCAGTCACCTTCCTCTTCCAAGAAATTTTAAGACATCTTTTGAAATATGGGGACATAATTCCATTAAAGTTTATCAGTATTGTGGTTAGAAGCAAGCTGTGCAAGCTTTGCCCTTAGTAGCCAACAACTCTGAGAACTGATAACAAACAGAGGTTGAAAACGCCCTCTGTACATCGAGTTGCACTGTTTCTGTTGGAAAAAACACTCGACCAACCTTCATGCATTGAGCAAACTCCAGCCCCCACTTCTATTTCACATGCATTTCTGCTATTTAGTTCTACACAAACATTCTACTCTATTTACAATATACAGGGATGAATACTCTGGTCTTTCCTTTGTTCTCCCTCTCTTTTCTGCCACTCTCTGTTTCAATTTGAAACCGAGGAATGTGTCAAGACTGTAATCAAACTCAAGAAACTGATACCAGCTGATGCAAATTAACAAGAACAAATGAAGGACCTGGAAATGGCTTCTGGAGATACTGCCTGCCAAAAGTCTATAAACGCGCTCTTGTACTTTTCCACTGTTTGGTTAAAAGCTGTTAAGACAGGTCACATGAATAGACAGGAAAGCCTTCTTTAATCCCTCGTTGGTTCAATTCGCATCCATCTTCAATAATCCAACTACAGTGGACAACAGCATCTAACATTTCCTCTAAGACATTTAAAAACTAAGTATAAGAAAAACTCTTCTGCAACCCAAGGTGCTGTACGTCACTCCTGTACCCTGAATCTCTATCAAAATCTTACATTACATTGATTGAGGCAAAGTTGATGTCCTAAGACAGAACATAAATTCTTTGTTCCGGCTCTCAGAACTATTTACATGACTACGGAGACATGACAGACACTGTTTGGTGTTGAAACCGCTTTCCTGTTGTAACAAACCTTTTTGGTCAAAGCGAAAGATTATGTTCCAACACTGACAACGACACAACATATAGTTAATTGTCATTCACAAACTCATCTGTTATCCCAATGCTGCTATCACTTGTGGCACTTTAAATCAGAAAATCTATTTAGCAATGAAAACCTTTTTTAGTTAAAAAGGCTAAAGGGGGAAGAAAAAAGAAAAGAAAAAAGGCTTTGATATAAAGTACGAGGAAAAAAATTATCAACTACTGCGTATAGCAATACGAAGACAGATTTACTTCTGGAAAAAAGCTGAAATAACCCTTTAATTAAGTGTTTGCTATGACTGTAAAATAAATTGTACAGTTTCTGCTTTATCCTTAGAGCCTTTGAAAAAGATAAATGAAGACTACTTCCTAGAAGTTTTGTTAGAATTATGCACAACTTATTTCTTACTTTTACTGTTATATTAGCAAAAATTGGCAGTAAGCAGGAAGATACATCAAATCCTATACCACTCTACAATACCATGATCCAATTCTGTTCACCTTTACCACATAAAATGATGATAACTTGGGCAATACACTGCTGCAAAGACAGTGTTTTCCATCAGTGCTGACAACAGTTCTGTAGTTTTACACCGAGGCAAATGAGTACCAAATCAAACTGATTACTCACTGAAATGACAGCGTAAAAAACCTTATATATGGAGACAAAGAAAGGCTGCCACTTCTACCCCCCCCTTTTGGTCGTCTGATTAGAGAAGAATGAATGTTTCATCCTCGCTATGTTCTGGAAATAAACCTGCAACTACTTCGGAGAAGCATTTAAGTTTTGGCAACCAGCTGAGAAAAGCTGATCTGTAACAACCCTCTATTTCAGCACGTCTAAACTTCCTCAGCCCATGCCTCATTTCAGCCAAGAGCCCTTTTCCCCAGTTCACGTTACACAGCTCCAAAGCTGAGGGAAAAAGGCTGCTTCATATTTGATTTGCTCTTTGTAACACCTCATAGGCTGCAAAATGCCAGTCTAGCAGATCTGCTGTAATGGAGTCTAAACGCTGCAGAAATTAGGATTTCACGTATGACTACGCTCCTAGTGGTAAACGCGTCCAGTATCCTCATGTGCTACACTACAAATACTAATATTCACAGTAGTACTGCCATCCGTGCTGCTTTGTTTTAAAGCGTCTGCCCATCAGATGGTTGCCTGCTTTAACCTCCTGCCTTCCTCCATCTTCCCCTGCCCTAATCCTTCTTCCAAGTCTGTAACAGCTGTCAATCTGTGAGAGTCTCACAGCTGAACTTGAGACATTAATTTGATTTTACTCACAAAACAAGATCTCAGTATTGATCTATTTTGGTAACTCTCTCAACATCTGAATCATTATCTGTGACACCTTGAATGACTTCCAGAGGACTCCCTTTTAGTCAAAGGTTAAAAATTTCTGCATCGTAAAACAAAAACCTAACCAAATACATTTGTATAATTCAGTGTAATGTAGCAAGCAATTTTCTGATTTAAAGGGTGTGAATAATCAAAAACTTCACTACCAACGCAGTACCGCCTTGTGAGAACACTGCAAATATTCTGTGATACTGTAATTACTCTGTGTTAATACTCTGATAGTACCACCAGCCATCCTCTAGTATGAGCAAGAGCTTCAGCATTTATTCATTCTGAAAGCAGCTTGTCTCATTCCGTTAGTCCACTGCAACTCATCAGTACAAATCATTTCATCCAACTTGTATTTTTTTCTTTTTTTTTNTTAACATCTAGTGTTGCAGCCTCACCCTCATCCTCCCCGTTAAAGTAAAAAGGATGGTAGTCTTTTCTCTGGATAATAACAGAAGGTCTCATCTTTACCTTCTATGCTCAAAATTTTTCAAAATTTTAATGATATCATTTACAAAAAAGGTGCAGACCTCTAATGACACAACAAATAGTATTAATACAGTGTTTCTACTCATACTTCAATCATCTTTTAGAGTATTCTAGGCTATTATTAGGATGAGTGACTAGTAGGTCTTTTAAAAAAGTCACAGACTGAGAAGCCTCAGTCATTAAAACTTACGCAGCACAAAAAGAACTTGGGAGTACTTTGCTCAGTCAGGTCCTACTCCAGACTTCTAGAAAGTTCTGCAAAATACAGAAAAATCTCCACAGAGTCCCTAGCAGCAACGCTTCAGGAAAAAAAAGGCTGCTTCGACAAACTTATAATTCAACTCAAATTCTGAAGAATTAAATGATCCACAGGGCTAAAGATTGAGATCTGCAGAATGCCCAGACTCGTCCACAGAGTCGGCAGAGACGCTCGAGTCTGGAACCAGGCTGGGTCCTTATTTTCCAACACTAAGGGTCTCTTGCAGACACCGAATTTTTGTTATAAAGCAGGGACCGATTCCCACAAAAAATAATACTAATAAAAATGAACTTAACTGAGAGAATACAAATGGACAGCTAGGAACTATAGTCTGCAAAAAAATTAACAGAACAGGTTTTGCTGTAAGGATGAAAGCAACACAGGGAGTACCAGCAAATGTGTGAAAAATTAAACTGTGCGAGACACAGATAACGAGGGGAAGGTGAACGAGTTGTGTTCCAACACAGAAATGTCAATAAAGCAACTACACAACAGTTCCAGACCACAGTTTTTATCGAAGGGAGATTTAGTGGTTTCTTGTTCAGCCTAACAAAATGAAACTGCAGAAACAAGCTTCAATATTGAGGAAAATGTCTCCCAGTGAAATAAGTTTATGAACCTAGATACATAAAACCATATTAATTTCACAAATAATACATTTTTTTTAAATAGCATTCAATCTTCCCCAGATCTACCAGGGCAAACCAGTTTCTAAGTTTTCAAAAATAATTTAAAATTGGGTTGTGCTTTTTTTTTTGTGGTTTCAGGGATCATTACTCTGGAAGAGTCAGATGATGCATTTTCACCATTTTCACTTCTATGCAACACAGCAACTCTTACAGACGTCACAATGAATTTTACACACTGGAAGCCTGTAAGATGCTATGGTATAAAAGAGAAACACATCACACTTAATAATCTGTGTCTCCGTTTCTCTTTCTCTCCATCTGGTGTTATGTTCATGCATCCTTCACTAACTTTAAGTTTGAAACCATTTTTCATTTTCTCATGTCATTTTATTTAAAGCATATGCTTCAGTTATCTTTGTCTGCATGTGTGATATCAATAATGATTCTATACAGAAAGAGTCAGATTTTGAAATCTTTATTAGGTAACAGCTTGCCTCAGCAAGATGGGCAGTCTACAAACTATTTAAATCAATTAGACTAATTTCCACATTACTCAACCTGATACAGACACTGTATATCAAAGTCTAAGTAAACATGTATAGACAACTAAAGGAAAAGCTATTTGCAAACACCGGAAGATCACAACCAGATTAAGCACAAGTCAATGACAGCAAATGCCGTATCAAATCCCAGCCAGTGATCCATCTCGCATGTGTCTTGCCTAGCAGAAGCCACCATAAACATTTCAGAAAAAGGTATAAGGAATTCCTGCAGTACAAAATTGTAAAATAAACGATAAAAAAAGAAAGAGGTATTACTTCTACCTAAATGTCATCTATTACTGGCTGGCGTACGCCCTCGAGAATAAGTATTCTTCTGATTCACTGACAAAGTAATCACCATGAGACTTCCAAATGTTATCATACTGAATTTTAGTCCATTACACAACTCTCTTTTTTAATTTCAAGCAAAATAAATTATCTTAGCTAACACATTATTATATAGCAACCTTTCAACACTTAATTTTCTTGTACCAAACCAGTTAATAAGAAGAGGTAAACTATTAGTTCCTTAATATCATGGTCTATGTGTCCTCCTAGTGATAACTATCTGAAACTGCAGTGATACGCTGTTAAGAGCTCTTCTTTGTTTAACTCTTTATTTACTTCATTTTACGTTTTATTTAACGAAATTGCAGCTGTCAAGCCATATACTGCTCACATGTACTCATGGAAATAAAATCTTCACATTCTCAACACCAGGTATGCAGTTGGGAATATAATAAAGATGTAAAGGTAGCTAGTAATTGTTGCACACCAAATATAAAAAAAAACAATAAAGCAATTTAACATTTCAGAACATCATGCAAAGGCTAAACAGCCTTTTGCGAAGGACTTCAAGGTTTAGGTTTTTAAGCAACATAGGGAATTAAAAAACACATTCCAACACAATTTTCAACTAAGTCTATGTGCCAGTTTCAACCAAAATCAAGGTATTTTAAATATCAATAAACATGCAGTGTTCTTTCAATGCAATAATTACCAAAGTTTCATGAACTTCAACCCCAAGCCCCATTTCTACAAAGCAGCTGTACTACAAGAACTCTATAGACCAAAGGCTTTAGGGCATTTAATCCAAATCCTCTTCTTTCATAGGTTATTGCATTTCATCTTCACGCTGCTTCAGAAGAATTTTATCTGATTTTTTTTTTTCTTGTGCCTGTCAGGTGACTAGACCACGCACTGGACAGAGAACTGATGAAAACTGGTTCAATGAGATATTCCCAGATTATCATCTCAGGTGAACAACAATATCAAGCTACAGGGGAATGCAAAAGTCATCAAGGGCTCTACCAGACTGAACTGAAAGTCCACCTGGATCTCAAATCTGACAATTAGTACGACACTCCAGCGTAAGTATTTCCCTTAAATGCTGTCTTAATATCCACAATTCATACCATCATGCTAAAGGCAATGCAAGCTACTCTGTTCTCCCCAACACCTGTGATAAAAGGAAATACACAGAGAGCTGTGATTAGATATATGATGTAGTTACCTCCAAACAAGAGGCTCAGATACCAGCGTTAAATTTAGCCCATTATCTCAAGATCCCCAGACATGCACCACAAACATCATCAAGTAAAGCATTACAGCAAAAAGTGCCTTCAGGTTTAGGGGTTTTTTTCCCCCCACCCCTCTTAAAGCCCCAAAGCTGCCAGTGCTGTACTGTGAATCAGTTATTAATGTTTTAGAACTAACAGATCAAAGCATACATAGTTAAAACTAAATTGCACAGCGATAGCCATGACAACACACTGATTGCATTATGATACCAGAACAAGTACGTTATTGCCTCTTATTAAAACATACAAACTGAACCTGCTATTGTAAAGTTAGAGCCTGATCCCAAACAAATGCACGCTCCCACAGTCTCCAGTAACTTCAGTTCATAATCTTTTTTTTTTTCCCCAGATTCATTAAAAAAGACGAGTTTTTAAATAATAAACACCAGAAGTAACAATACACTCATAAGGATGTTGGTTCCACAGCCACAAGTTTGAAATTCCCAAAGCTGAAGTCTGAACTGTCGTTCTAGAAATCTGCAAAGTGATTCCTCTATGGGCAGAAGAGGTTTGAGACATGTAAGGGTTGTGACAGACAAGCCATTGACAAATGCTAATTACCAATAAAATTACCATGGAAATTTATAGGAAAGTTGCCAACTATAGGTTGACAGGCAGCACATCTTTCTGGAGACAAGAAACATAATAGCTATTATAAAACAACATGCTAAGTGGCTAAAACCACATTATTATAAAACTGCTTGTAAATTTAAGTATTACTTGTATGTTTAAGAATTTCCCATTGTTATGATTTAGAATCCCAGACTTGATATTTCTGTGAATTCTAGCGAGTTACAATGTATCTTCCATAGTCACCAAACAAAATAACCTGATTTGAAACAAATGAGTATATTATTAACCCCAAACATTCATGTTTACTGTCAACTTTTAAATTTACACATAATGTTCATTCATTTTCACATCAGAAACTCTGTATGTTTGTATACTGCAAAACTTAAAGGATTTATAAGTCAAAGCACTCCTTTACAAAGCTGTTCTAGTTAGTCTTTGCTAGCCTAGATATTAGCCTTAAATAGTATTTTAGCCAAATAATATGAAGGGGGAAAAAAAAAACCACACCAGAAAACCCACAAAAAACTCCCAAAACTCAATCCCAAAACTTCATGGACACATTTTAGGATTACACTGTTATTTAAAAATCATATACATTTTTTAAGTTATTTCAGTTCATCCAACTTGGTTAAAGAAAAAATAAAACAGACACACAGAAAAACCAAACCAACCAAACAAAAAAACCAAACACAAAACACCCACACAACCAGATAAAACTTTATATAACTTTTAAATTATCTTAGAATTCTGATTTTTCCTTCAGATGTGCTTTTCATCTTGCCTGGTTCCCACACGCACTGACCTGCCACAGTTTAATTGATTTCTATTGCTCTATTATGACTGTACTTTCACATTTTAAAGAACACATTTTAGTTGAAATAATCTCTTTTATATTATAAATAATAATGTTATACAATCCAAAAATATGTTCTATGCTAAACAAATACATAATAAAGTATGGCTGCTTGTTCCCACACATATATGCTGATTTCTTTTTGCTGCCAAATCCTTGATGTCTTACAAAATTTGATGGCTACTTCTAAAACCTACAAGTTTGGAAGCCACTGACAGCATGAGAACTTTGCATTCAAAAAACAAACAAACAAACAAAAAATGCATTTTAACAAGCTTTGCGAGAAACAAATTGCCTTTTACATATTCGGAACTCAACAGGAACTCAAAATATTTTTGCTGATGCTGTTTTTTCTTCATTATTTTAAACATAATTGGATTATTTGTCAACGTGTGACTCAACAGTTTAGTAAAGCTCAAGACTGTCAATACTGTCTACATGTCAGACAGCGTGCTTCAGTTGTTTCCATGATACCACCAACTGCACTGGGTTTTGTGAACTACATTTCTCTGCAGTACCTTCTCCAATACAGCCTGTGCCCCCGCCAGCGTTACCCTCCATCACGAGGTATGACTATTCTGCAGCAGCATATAAACTCCGGAGTAGAAACAAAAAGTAACATGGACACTCAGAAGCAAGAGAAGAGAAAACAAAACACAGCTGAGTTTTTCTAAGAAATGCATTTTTAGATTTACCATGTAAAACAAGGTTTTCAGGAAGTGGCTCATACCGGAAGCCAGTGACCTCACAGCTTCTTATAAATACCACACAACTACAAAATGAAACAGAGCAATATCTCTTGCTACTACTTTCTTTTAATGCTCACATGTTAACTATTAAACCCAATGCTTCCCAGTTACGAAAACCAAACTCTAGATGAAAGGAATAGGGTTTTTACAGGTTTAAAATACATGTTGATGCACCACTTGTGCCACTCCAAGCAGTGAAACACCATTAAACCTCCGCAATATCCAAACCCTTTAATGATGGTGGTTTTTTTGTTTTATTTATTTTGAATCTTAAGTCTATTGTGCAAAGCCCTAACAGTCAGATGATTAGTCACCCCTCACATCTAAGCCAATCATCAAAATGCCTTTTAGTTTCTTAACAACCCCCCCCACTTTCCTTCTAGTTCCAAAATTACTTGTCACTATTTCTTGTCCAGCTAGTCACCACCATTACAACCCTTCTTGTAAAACATACTTTTCTTGTATGGCTTAAATGAGATTTTTTTAAATGTACATTCCTATCAAGCACCTTACCAAAGACAGGGGAAATACTGACTTTGAAAAAAAGCAGGTCTTACCACAGAAGGTGTCAGACTACTCTAGCATAATGCACTTTTGATAAGCTAATTTTATTTTAATTTCTTTAGTATATACTCAATGTCCACTCTCTTCTAAGATTTCAGAAGTCTACTGAAGGAAAACTAAGAGTATGTATCTGTTCAAGCCTCTTTTGGAGCTTATCAGCTCACCTGGACTTCTGTGCTTTAGCATCACTGACCTTTACATCTGCCTCAGTTTCTTAACTGTTATGTCCGTTCATCATCCTGCCTCTTCCCCATGGCCTTAGCAAGCACTGAACCCAAGTAAAAATGCTATCCCCTGCAAAGACAGCTCTGCTTCCCCTTTCTATGTCTTTATTTGAATTACTGAAGAATCTTTTGGTATTTATTTACCATTGTTTGATATGTCTTAATGTGCCTTGCAGGTTCTGTTTATCTTCTAATTTTTTAAAGCCGACGCAGTCCTTTCTTTGTTCTTTGTATTGGTCCTTCTTTAATGTACTTATCCACACATTTGGATGTGAAACCCTCAGTGTTTCTACCCAACTAATACAAAAATCTAACCACTCGCACATCAGCTCTTACACCACCAACTAAAAAAAAAAAGTTCTGCCTTCCTCTACACTCAAATCTGCACCTTTCTCTGCTGGTTTACTTGACTGAGTTCACTAGCTCAGAGCCAGCCGAAAGGCCTTCAGGAAGAACTGGACCTCACCACCTGCCTTCTTGTAAATCCTCCCGTATATTCTTGGACGTATTTTAAATTTTGATAAAAGAGAACACACAAAACCCCATCTTTTTGCAATATATGGACTGCACTACTCTTTTCTAAGACCTCCACATTCATGGTCTTCGTTGATAGATAGGTGTAGATGCTTAGAATTATACGTTTGTCAGTTAAGCTCGGGGATTAGTTTTGGTGGGGTTTTTTTTTAATTAGTAACTCTGGCTTTTCTTGATGGTTTTTGATAAAACCGAGTCAGGAAAGGAAAACCAGGGTACTGTACAAAAAGAACTGGATAACCTCATAGCTCTGAATAATACAAGTGGGATGACTTTCCCCAGTACAAGATGCACAGTTATGTACCTGTCTATAACATATATTCCCACAAGGTAACAGCTCCTTAATTTGGAAACTACAAAGAAGGAAAAAGCCTAGCCCATTACAAAGTGATCATGGGTCATCAGAGTGACATACCTGTGAAATAAAGCAGTCGTAACCCCGATTTATGGCTGCCTGGAAAATTCATCTAATTACTATGTGTGCCCTGTTTAAGAAAGATGGATTCAGACTCAAGCACAAAGAGAAAGGCACTTTTAGGTAGCAGAAATGGCAACAGATGGTAACCTTTCAACCCAGAGTCCCGTGCTCGCCAGAATGCACAGACCTGGTCCACTTAAAAAAAGACATCGTCTGATCACTGGCAGTTTTCTTCAACCAAGAATCATGATTTCTCAGCCAAGACCAGTGACAGCAGCATAAGGGTTCTCGCTAGACCACGAGTAGAAAAGAGGAAGAGAGGAGCACCAGTATAAATGGACAGAAAGTGACTGCTTGTTCCTCCTGCCTCCCAGCAACGATGGATGCCTGCCTGCACCAGCTCCTATGTTGTTACTCTCTGCTTCAGCAGTGGTCTATGTTAAACTGTTCAACTGCAGTAATCAGCTGAAAGAAGCTAAGAGAAGCAGCACCTGCAGCCTCCACACTGGTCTCAGCTGGGAAATTACACAACAGCCCTAGTTCCAAAATGAAAGGCAGGACCATGAAGTTTCTGAGGCAGGAAATGGAGGACGATTCAAGCAGTCATTTCATGCAGTCTCAGCTGCGGAGCAGCAGCTAACAACGGCAAGATGATTAAGAATAGTTTCTTAAACCATGTTTCTGCTTTGATGAGTGATTCCAACTGCACTACACATCAAAGCCCAGCACAGCAAGCTAACTCACCACAGACTTCTGACGTTCTGGAGGATATTAAAAGATGCTAAGGGACACCGTGTCCCATGCTGTTTTAACAGTGTCAGAAGCAGGCAAACTAAGGTGCCAGTCCAGCTCACATCTGAACTAAGTACACAGAGCAGACACGGTTTAGGATCATCATCAGAACAGTGGAAGAAAAAAAAACTAATCAATACTGTGAACACAGACCAGAAGTTTTGTTTGGTTACCTGACCAGAGAGGCAGTAAGTGATACAACTCCCGGTCACAAAAGCATTCGAGGAACAAATATGAGCAGAGAGCTGCGTAAGGCAAAACTTACAATGATCATTTAAAAAAAAAAGTGGGTATGAAATAGCCCTTCAAAATTTTAGGCTGGCAATTCACAGACTTTCAAGACCCTGGATGTTCTGATGGTTAGAATCTTCCTTCTAACTCTAATACTGGAAGTAAAAAAAGAAAAAACACCCACAAAAAAAAAANACAACTTGATTATTTTAAAGTACAAATTATGTAGCAATTATACAACATCAGGCTTCCTATACTAAGTGACAAGACTGGGAAACCCAAGAAGCCATTTCCAGTTTGATATTCTTACCAGATTTCACCAATAATTCTGCAATAGTATCCCAAACACCAGCAGCCTTAAGTATCTTAGACCAGGAATTCAATGGCAGAAAACATAATTATCAAATACTGAAGTAGTAATGAACAAAACTGACTCAACTGAAAGTTCTGCTAACTAAAATGCCCCTTTCAGCAATAATGGACAAAAACTGCAACACAATCCTTCAGAAAACATCAATTATACCTTCTAAACAAAACCAGATATTGTAATTTTCTAAATGTAACAAGAAGTACCTTACAGAAAAACTGAAAGTCATACTTCCTAACACTAGAGGAAAGAGAAATGATCACTACCTATGAGTGGAATACCTTAGTGAGAGCAAGTACGCACAAGCAATGATTCTTCATGATTTTTTCAAGCTATGTGAAGTCCCAATTATCAGTAATAACATTGACTATGGTAATTCACTTGTTTTTCAGTCTAAGTACACACCACTGCTACTCAGCCAGCCAAAGCACCTCTAGCAGCTAAACCCCAAACCCGTTAAAAAGCAACACTTTGACACCTAATGTAAGTTTTAAGATTCACACATGCAGTAGGGCACTGTAACCTCACTGAAGTCCTAATTTAGACTAATGCAGAAGTAATAAGACAACTGGTAATTTTATGGGCACGTAGCCATAAAGATTTATTTAGAAGTTAGCAGCCCTGGAGGAATTTCTGCACTGGTAGTAAGTTAAACCTGAATGCCCCAAATCACGATAATTAAAGGGCAGAACAAATCCCTTAAGAGAAAATAACCATAGCTACAAATGCATGGTAATGAGTCATGTAAAATGAAAAATAAAATATTTCCAGTATGCAAGCCAGATGACTACTGGACCACATCAGCTTATTGTAAAAGACAAGAACAGATTTTTAAACATTTGAAGATAAAATCTTCAAAAGCCAGCATTATCCTGGGCCAACACATTAATCTAGTGGTAGCACAATGACATATCTCACCATGAAATCTAAATTTAAGATTCTTGCTTTATTCCTGAACTAACTTCTGCACGAGAGCTTCAGGCACTTGACATCTCTGAAGTTAATTCCTCCATCAATTCAATGGTTCTTTCAAGAAAAGGCACTAACCCTTCTGTATTTACATAATCACATCAAACACCAGGGCAGTAAGCAAATGGATAGGAAACATGGCCAATCATTAGGGTTACGGAAGATCCAAACAGAAATTCAACATGTAGGAAGACAAGCTAGCAAAGGTTCGAGCTTCAGATGCTGCTATCTTGCCAGGTAGCTGAGCGCTGGATGGCACACTTTCCTATGTGGACACGGTGCTATCTTCCCAACCCAAGGAATAGGTAATATATAATAAACAGCTTATAAAATTCAATTCATAGTCCTCTTAAGTTAACAAAAGTGCATAATAGTAAATACTAGGAACATGAATTACTAATAACCAGCTGAAATATAGAAGGGTTCTACAAATTGTTCAAATTTAATTTCTGTGTACAGAATAAACATTTTTGTTTAACTTTTTATATTAAGCTTTGCTAAGAGAGAACCTCACCTATTCTAGTCTCCTTATGTTGGTCATTTGTCTCTTCTTCACAGACTCTGACTTTTAATCTTAGCAAGTCCAGGTTTCTGTGCTTCTATGCTTTCTGTCCTCTTTCACGAACTGCTGCCTACAGATAGTGCTCCACTCGCTGCCTCCTCTCCTGTGCCCGCTTTGCTGGTGGTGCTGATCCACATGTATCGAACACCCCAGTATGGATATATCTCAGGACAGCTCCAGCTAGCCCCTTCCCTGCAGTGCTGGGGAATCCCAGCCCCTGTTGCCCAGGCTGTTAGAAATCTCCCTCTCTGCAGTCCCAACCTCTGCTGTTTACAACACTCACAGGAGATGAGGAACTTAGCAGAAAAATTGCAAATACAAACAACTTAAATCCTGAGCTATCAGTGAAGCTAGTTAACATAATGTAATACTTAAATATGCTTTTATAAACCACAGGAGGGATTCAGCAGTAGATGGTACTATTAATATAAATATTATTTAACAGAACCCTGGAGATGCACAGAATGTAGATGGGTCAGCTGGGTACCGATTAGCTGAAAAAACACATCTTTACTATCTTCACTCATTTTAAACTAAAATAATGCCAGCAGGGAAAAATTAAGATTTCAAAGTGAATTCTGGAAGAGATGCTGCTACAAAGTCAGTCTTAAAGGCAAGAATCCTGAGAACCTCCATCCACCTAGTGCACACAGTCGAGATGCCAGGGAAACATATACCCTACAATCACAGGAAGAGCAGTCACTCACTTACAGGCCTGGGTCTACAGAAAGAACAGGTCTAACTGTCCCATACCTCACTCAGGAAATCTTCAAATCTCCATACAGCTGCAATCCACAGGAGGATTTCCTTAAACTCTACCAAGACCATAAGACGGATTTTGCACCCACCTTTGTGCTTTGAATAGCTGGTGGCAGCAAGAAGCAGGAAGAGCAGAAAACACACATTACGACTGAAAGCTATCTCAGAGTCTGACCGTGGCTAAACTTTGTAATACTAACAGAACAGGGTACCAGTAAGGGCCACCACTCACAGCAAGGACAGAATGAATTAAGAGGACCTGGCTATGGCTGCCCTTCCTTGCTTGAATTTCTACTCTGTTATAGACTCCTTCTTTAAGTTTCCACCACCAAACCACAAACACAACCTGGCATTCAGGCAGTAGGCAAAGACTCCTTTTACTGCAGCAAAAACAGAAAACCGAAGAAAACACAGGAATCATGAATGCCACCTGCAGGAAGAGGATGGACTTATTCACCCCTGGTTTTGTTTCCTGCAAGGCAGCAGCAGACCGAAGACAAGACCTAGTATGGATACCGACAGCAGGCACAACCATAAAGCAACATTTCAAAAATGGGACAAACGGAAAAATCCTGACATGAGAAAGCATCATTGCAACCTCTTTCAAAAACTTTATGTATTTCTGCCCGCATTACTAAAAAGAACAATGAATAGTTAACAACATTGATTAAGGTCTTTGCAAAGATTTACAGATCAAGAATGAAAATTAAATAAGCCAAGCACAGTTTACCCAGGATAAACTTTGCAGTCCAAAGAGATGCCAGTGTATATGGTAACATTAGAGATATAGAATAATTAATGCTGACATAGCTACCAAAGAGACTGCATCTAAAAGTCTCAGAGCTGACTTCCAGTTTTAATCTAGCCAGGAAGATTTTTCTAAAGTAGCAGAGTAAGAAAAAAATAAATTACAGTCCTTGTCTGTTAGGAATTGTATGCACATCACAAACTTGTTCTTCAAAGGAGACCTCATACTCTGGGTAAACACAGTTTTTTCATGGTAACCAATCTTGTGAGAAACTGCCAGAAGATGCATTACTACTTTATCAGCCCATAGCATCTGGAACAGAATTAAACCTGTTCATGATAATAGCAGCAATTTGTAATTTCAAAGGAAAACATCAACGAAAGGGATATATCCAGCCAGGTATATCCTACAGAGACCGTGACCAGGATAACATTTTAGATGACACACTGTATTTATAATATTTACCTAATACAGCAACTAGGAGAATAATCTTTCATAAACCTGCTCAGAAGTGACTTCACCCACAGGAACACAAAGTTTGCTTCACAGGAAAAGACTGTAAGGGCTTGTTTTTTTAAACCAGTGGTCTTTAAACTACAGGGACATGCAATACATCCTGAAAAGGGGGAAGGGCACGAAAAAGTTAAGAACTGATGGTTTAGAACAAAATAAGGGCTATAAATGAACATAACTGTTATCTGCAGGTGCAGCACACGCAAAACTCAAGGGAGATAAAAAAGGTATTTATACTAAAGGATATTATTCATACAACAAATGAATGTAAGCTGGCTGTGAACTACATTTCCGCTAAAATTAAAAACTGGATTTCTAAAAATCAGTGAAATCAGACAGTGGAACAGCCTTTGAGAGGAGCAATGAAGGTTTCAATGTGGAGCCTGAAAACTGTTGCAGTAATCATACCACATGCTTGCTTTCAGCAGTGGAGGAATAGATCCTGCCATCCAGGCTGCCCCGTAAGAATCTATTGTCCATACTTCTGCAAAAAGATGCTTCTCTCCCTTCAAAATGTTAGGAGGCCTGGGTTAACCTATCAAACATCTCTACCAGCATTTTTCCTCCTGTTATATTACGCGCTTTTCTTCTCCAGTACAAGTTATTGTTGTTTATAAGTGTTACTCATTCTTTACAGAAGTAATACTGCTTTTGAGTAATTCAGCTTTACTCACTAAATAACATTGCAGTTCACAATTCATGGTTACTTCTCCCCGGTCACCATCTCTTTTTTTCTCTCCAATATTCACGCAAGGACTTCCTCATGAATGTCAGCAGTTCCATTAGCAAGGACTGGGAGAACAGAGGTTCCCACTGAACTCCCACTGCAGCAGTATAGCTGAACTCTGCCCTTGTTAACTCCCTTTAACCTCAACACCAGTAATATATGGAAACTGAAGTTTCTTGAAAACCAAGAAGAAAGCATTTTCCCAAGCCACACAAAAAAAAACACAAAACAAAAACCAACCAAAAAAACAAAACCAAAAAACCTGAAACACCCAAACAGTTGCGCAACGCTACAGGCATATCAAAGCAGCAGATACATTCAGTGTTAATGAAACCACATATACTAAGTTGGTCCAGTCTCATTCCTGTTCCATACTGCGTGAACACTATTCAAATTTAAGTGTCCTTTACATTAAAAATACTGATTTCTACATCAATACTGTTTTATGGCTATCTTTGAACTAACAAAAATTGACAAGGCTAACAATCGAAAGATTAAAGCTAGTTTATTTCAGTTTTTTATGGGAAGGGATGCACAATTCTCTGCTGGAACTACCAGAATTGTGGTTCCAGGATAATACTCTTCAGAGAAGTAGCAGGTCCCATAATGCTAGATCGACCATTTGGCTTTCTTTTTATACACGCAACTATGGACTTCACTGAACAGATGCCCACGGACACAGCTAAAAAGGAAAAATCAGACAACCTGGCTTGAACAGGGGCCACTGCTACAGCTCTAGAAGAAAGACGGTATCTTTGAACTTGAGCTGACAAGGAAGCTAGAGTGACAAGGACGGAAGGGAACTCCATCCAAGAGCCCACACAGCAATTTCTGGTAGCTCTGGCAGTCAGGGCCCACCGCACAGCACTGTACCGCTGATTTCCTCCGGCAGAGGGCAACGACACTCACACATCCCTCTGCTGCACTTTGAAATGAGTGTTAAGATTTCATGCCATCGAAACATCTCCGACAGCTGCTTTAGAACACAAGCAGTATTTAACGCTGCAGAATTGTAATGTTGCTGCTCCATTTAGGTTTTTTTTTTTTTTAAACATATGTCTTTTCTATATGGACATCTTACCAAGAAAAAATATCTTGCTTTTCACAGATTTGGAATCCTGTTCTGTATCAGCAGGATAAACGTAATCCTGATTGCTCCAGGACCCTGGGGCACTGCCATGAAGTCACACGAATTAGAATATAAAAATCTCCCAAGAACTACGGATGATACAGCAACATACAGCAGATGTTAACAGATTAACGTTTGAAGTTATGTTAAAAAAAAAAGGGGG
>VXBH01003680.1:0-25052 GCA_013400035.1 Rynchops niger
CCATCCCCCTTCGAATCTAGTTCGAATCTACTTCAAAACGTTTTGGACTTTGTTTCTTCAAATTCTAAAAGTAAAATCATAAGCCCCACTCAGATATGACTTAAGCAATGATACTGAATTATCCCTATTGAGGATTCTTGTATGTAAAGGTAGTGATAAAACATCTCTCTAACATTATAAATGTATTAGAATTTTTCTTTCTCTACCTTCTCATTCTCTGCCCTTTGGAATATCTCCGCTGATGGTCTTACATCAACAAGCTCCAGGCAAATCTAATTGGTGGAGCTCAGTTTCCAGAGCTATTGAGATATTGTTGCTGTAGCATTAGAACCTGAGGAGACATAATCTGAACACTGGGCTCTGTAGCATTACCAAGGTCCAAGAAAAGCCACCTTAAATGTGAAAAAGTACAGAGCAAGGCTGCGAGGATGATCAAGGGACTGGGGAGCCTGTTTTGCAAGAAGATATTTAAGGCGTCTGAATTGTTTAGCTGAGAAAAACAACTAAAGTCTGTGAGCACATATGATTGCTGTCTAAAAAACACATTGCAGGAGTAAATATTGAGCAGTGATATTGTAAGCTAAAGGACAATGCTGTCACGAGGAAAAAATGGTGATGACTGTAAATGCATTTAGCTGGAAATGAGACAGTCCAAAACTATTAGAATAATGTGTTTCTGGAACTGCCTTCCAAAAGAAGCACAGAAGCTAGAACTCAGTGAAGAGTTGTCCTAATAGTTACAGAGTTAGTTATTTATTCTTTCAGTATTTGCAAATATCATTATTAGTTCTTGCAGTTACACGTGTGCTTTGAATGGAGAGTCCACACTCATCATGGAAATGACACAGAAATGTAAAGAAGTTAGATGCCTTGTCTAGGAACCCTAGATCATAGAATCATAGAATCTTCATGGTTGGAAAGGACCTTTGAGAGCGAGTCCAACCATACACATACCAAAAAAAAAAAAAAAAAAAACCCAACACCCCCCCCCCCCCCCAACCACCCCACAAACAACCAACTTACAATCTCTGCCACTAGAGCATGCCCTGAAGTGCCAAATCTAGATGTCTCTTAAATACCTCTAGGGATGGTGGTGACTCAACCACCCCCCTGGGCAGGCTGTTCCAGTGCCTGACCACTCTTTCAGCAGAGTAATTCTTCCTAATATCTAACCTAAACCTCCCCTGCCGCAACTTCAGACCATTATATGCACAGGGCTCTGAAAACTCAGAACTGAAATATGGACCATAAACAGGCATGCTCTGAATCTTCTCGCCTGTCTGCATTATAACATTTTTTGACAGACTTGATAGCTTCTTTCCACATTTGTAACTGATTGAAGATTTTTTCAAAAAGTTGTTTGCTTCATCATTCCAAGCCCCAGTGGACCACAACTTGCTTGCTTACTTCATATTTTTGTATCTTTAGACAAAAGTGTATGCAAGTTATAAAATAGCATTATGTATTTCAAAACGAGGCTCAACAGAACAGCCCAGGATGAGGGCAGTAATGTAAATTAATTACTATGATTAGTAGTATTGAATTACTACATCTGATTTTGAATTATCTTTTATTTCCATCATTAGCTCTAAACAGCCTTCAGAAACTATCAAAAAATTCATATATTCTTACATCAGCTCTTCAGAATAGAAATGTGTCTGCACCTGGACTTTTCTTCTATTGAATTTCTATTGATGAAAAAAAGTTTGGGACATAGCTCTCAGCTGCAGCTGGCAGAGGAAATCCACTAGAAATCAGTATTTAGAACTTTACTTTTTAATTTGCTATTGCAAGTAGCCAACCATCACCAATGTTCTTTTCCATTTCTTAGAGCTCAGTCTATGCGTAAGTACACTTCACTTTCTCTCCTAAGGCAAGCTTTACATTTGAGGAGTTGGAGCTTCACAGACTAAAAGAAATTTTTTGCAATTGATTAGAGAATATTGCAGAATTTCCCTTCAGGAATACAAAGATGCATTTGAATTGTATGCACATCTTTAGGCATCTATCATCAGTGTCTGTTATGATTTATAAAGTAACAGGAAATAGTTGCTGGTGAGCTGTAAGTTTAAAAATGTAATTCCGATAGAGTCTGTCCTTTGGGCAGGCAGCTATATGCTAGATATGGCCTTTAAATCCTGACTAGACAGAGAACTTAAATCATTACACTTATTTAATCCTAACCCTATTTAGCAAAGTTTTTAAGCACATACTTTGCTCAAGAAAGGCTTGGGCTTTGACAGAAATTCAACAGAAAGCATATCATAAATGAAAAGACATTAAAATACAAAAACTTGAAAGAATTAGAGCATTGCATTTGAAAGACATCAATTCAGATAGGATTAATGCAAGAAATACAAACTTTATGAATTTTGCAAAGGTTTTCAAAGATATAATCTCTGGAGTTTTAAAAAGTTCCATAATTCTGGCTCTACGTTCTCTTATCCCTAGTCGTAAATAAACTTTAATAAAAAAGTAAGTGTCAATAATCCGAAAGCCATTTTTAACCTGTCTCCTGCACTACCCTGACGTCTACAATAATGATCGTCTTCAGATGGAACACAGCTGATCAGGGTCATTCACTGATAAACGTATTTCAGAGGATTTTTCCCCTCTATCTCAGTTTGAAATTCTTATCCTATAATGGTGTGTCCTTGCAGAAAATGCTTTTGACTCCCAACTTCTTATTTCCTTGTGCCTAGTGTTACAGTTTTACTGGTAACTTTCAATTTCAAACATATATGACTAACTTCTTTCATTTACATACCTACAGTTATATAGGCATTAGTGTACAGATTAGGATTTATTTAGGAAGAAAAAGACGTTAAAGATCACTTCATAAAGAATCTTAAAGGGTTTTGAAAGAGAGTTTGCCTCAAAGTTGCTTTTTTCCTAGTTTTGTTTTAGTGGCGGAAATCAGGTTCTACCAGAATTGCCATCTTTTCCCAAAGACATGAGACAGACAAGTGTGTAAAATCTGAAAGGTTTTGTGTGCATCTCTGATCACTTCCAGTCCATGTTCAACCAGGCATCTGCCTGCCATTGTGCAGTCCCTGTCACTAGCTCTTCACCCAACTCTGGGAATATGCACTGCTTATAGTTACTGCCATTGTAAGAATATCACACTCCAAGTTGGAATAGATAGTTCTTCCCGTTTTCACTTACTTTATATGCTTGGTATTAATGGATTTTTTTTTTCTTTTTTCTTTAAAAAGCTCTAGTCTTTCAGTTGGAATAAACTTCTCTCAAACAAAGCAGCCATTTCTTTTTTTCTTTTTTTCATAGTAAGGACTTTGATTTTGCAAAGTTGCAGTGATCCTCTAGAAAGACATGGCCAACCTTTTCTAAAGTGTTGTGATGTAGCAAGAGGAGCTCTGAATGTTGCTGTTTCCCATAAGACTATCAATAAGACAGGAGATGTCACAGACAACATCTTGGATTTCCTACAACTGCATTTTGAAGCTTTTAAAGTTTCATTTTCTCTTTAAAATGCTTCTTTGAACATTACCTATGCCCAGAGGAACAGTTTAAAAATGAAAAACAGGCTTTTAGAGCTTCAATTGCAGCCACAGGGGACTCTATATTCTTCCACTGTTGCTTTGCTCTAGTATTATGCTTCTATTAGCTCAAAATGTAAAGACGTGATAATGCAGGCCCCTTTGGAATGCCTAAGATTAACAATGGGAGTTCCAGTTTGGAGGACCTGCAGTACTATTTATTTGCCATCACATTACATCAGTTGCACACATTTTCTCTTTTCTTGAAGGAAAAAAAATCCTAATCACAACTATTAATATAGGTTTTTATTGGATTTAGAAAATAAGAAACAGTCAAATGAATTTTTTTAACCATTTGCTTGTAATCAGGGATGCATGTCATTTGAATTGAATCTTTTTGAATCTTATCCCTTTTTCATTTCTGTCTCTTTTGAATTTTACAACAGATGAAAGAGGCCCTCAGCAAATATTTCCAGACCAGTCCCTTGTCAAATAATTCAGGTTGCGTAGGCTTTATCACTGCATGTGCAATCTGCTAGAAGAAATATCCTAACAAGAAATCCAATCTGTTAAATAACTTTTCTGTATAACTCAAACATACTGAGTTATTACAATAGCACCACTCATGTTAGAATGGAGTGCTGGATAATTACCATAACATGCTAACAGTTTAGTGCTTAAAATACATTACTATTCATGGGCAATATCTGTACAAAAGGATGTCAGATCGTGAAAGGTGAAAGGTGTTTATGTGATGAATTCACACTCCTTATTACAGACAGATAATGGTCAGTAAACAGACAGTACATCAATAAGAATTCTAGCATATCAGTCTTTATATTGAATTCTATATTTTCTGAGAAATTTCATAAACTTATTTCAAGAGATGGAGATACTAAGAATCCAAAATATTTTGGGCCTTCAGTCCAAATATCAAATGCTCAACAGAATTTGGTCCAGAATTATATTTAGATTTTCATAAAAGGTCTGTCACTTTCTGTCCTCCAACAGAAATACGTTCACTGCTTCTGTTACATTTTTCTGGGCTGGATGTTTCATTCATCAGCCAAAGTCCTTTCTGCTTCTCAAGGTCTCAAGGGATAAAAAAAGCTAATTTAGGATACCCCTAAAGCTTAAGTATTTGCTGGTAGAAATACAGGCTTGTCATTGTGGATGCATAATAATCTTGCTGGTAATTATAGCTGACTATGCCAGTGGCTCAGAGTTAGGGAGAATATCTGTACTGTTAGCTTCTAGAAAGTCTCTGACCTCATATCTACCCATTTGATAAATTATTTTCCTTTATATTAAAAGATAGAGGAGACAGCTCCAATTCAGACTTGCTCAAAAGCTTTCTTTGCCTTTATCTTTGTCCTGAGACAATCCATAGGGGAGCACTTTGAAAAACTGAGAGCTCAACTGGAACATGTGTATCATATACATTATGATGTTAAAGGACGTGGGGATCACATTTTCTGTAAAGCCAGAAGGAACCCATGCAATCACCTAATCTGATCTCTTAATTGCAGGAAACGATAGGATTTCCCTGAATTAATTCGCATTTGAATAAAAGGGTATCTTTAGAAAAAAATCTAATCTTTATTTAAGAGATTTCCATTAATGAGGTTCTCCACCACAACATTTGTTCTAGTAGTTAATTATCTGTGCTGTTAAAAATGTGCATGTTGTATCTAGACTGAATATCGAGCTCCAGCTTCCAGAAGCTGGGTCTTTCCTCAGATCCACAGTCTGGATCTTTCTTTAGATCAAGCATCTTCAATTGTCAACATTTGATTTATTGTGTAAGTATTTACATATTGTGGTAATTCTGAGATGCAGGGCCTTTGAGAAACTTTACTGTCTGTTTCCCAGTCCTGAAATAATTTCATAGCATAAACTAAGTTGGAAATGACCTATGGGAGTTATTTGTCCTGATCTCCTAGCTCAAAGTAGAGGCAATCTGTATCAGGTTGCCCCAGCTGAGTTTTGAAGATCTGCAGGGATGGAGATTCCATGACTACTCTGAACACCTATTTCAGGTTTTGATAGCCTCCTTCTGAATTTTTTGTCCCTAATATCTTCTCAAAATTTCCCATGTTGTAATTTGTGCCCATCCTTCTCATCCTATCATTGTGCTCTTCCGAGATGAATCTGGCTTCATCTTCTCTATGGCCTTCTGCTATGTAGCCAAACACAGTAATAAGACCCGCCTTTCACCATCTCAGTTGGACTCTCAACCTCTCCTCCACTAAACGTGTGCTCCAGTACCTTAATCATCTTTGTGGCACTCTGCTGGAGCTCAAAATTGGACATGATACTTCAGACACAGACTTGCAAGTGCTGAGAGGGAGGGCTGTCCACTTCCCTTTACCTGCTGGCAATACATTTGCTAATATGTCACAGTATGTGGTTGGATCCCTTTGCTGAAAGGACACACTACAGATTCATGTACATCATCTTGTTTACTGGGATCTTCCACGTCCTTCCCTCCAAAGCTACTTTCTATCCATCTGGCATCTAGCCTGTACTGTTGCATGGCTTATTCTATTCCTGGCGCAGGACTTTGCATCTACCATTATGAGGCTTATGTCAGCCCATTTCTTCAGTCTGTTGAGGTCCCTCTTGATAGCAGCCCTGCCCTCCAGTGTATTGTCAGCTCTTCACAGTTTGATAAGTCTGCTGAGGGTGCATTTCGTCTCATCTTTAATAAAGACATTAAACAGTATCTACCTCTTCTATTTACCACACTAAACCAGCATTTACATGTGTTTTCTCTGCACTATTTGCAAACTATATCATCCTCCTTTAAGTGAGGATGCTGACAATAAAAACTGTGTTTCCTAACTGGTAAGGCCAGTGCGAAATAACTGCCTATGCTGACCCAAGGGTCTCCTTTACATATGTACTGCATTTGCCTTTTGTTAGGTGAAATCAAGTACAGCTGCTTATCTCTCATAATGCCAATCCTTTTTTATTGTTACTACTACTGTTGTTACTACATCTTGTTTACTTTCTGTAAAATATATTTTTATTAATATGTAGCATTATTAAAATGTATATTATCTATTTATACTCAGTTTCCAAAGCAAACAGGATCATGCAGTATCGGTGACCCCTCTTTTAAGATATTTAAAATTTCTCTCAGCCTTTGGATCATTTGTAGAATATTTTGGTATATTTTTTTCTATTTCATTGATCAAATGTTTTAATAACAGTGCTAAGGATCTTACTAGAAGTATTTGATGATGCTTGCAGTCTTACAGACACATTTAAATGTGTTTATCCTGTACCTCTTAATCAAAGTGACAGATAGAACCAAGGCTTATAAATGACCACATGCATTACATCAGCAGTACTTCTTCATTTCAAACATCTCTCATTTCGTCAGACGCTTCTGCTTTTCTTCACTCACAAGAGTGTCTCTTAGAAGATACTTTCAAATTATATTATTCAGTGGCTTCCCAAGACAGGAAAAGGAAGTTATCAGTTAGTTTAGGAAAATAAAATTATCCAGTTTACAGATACATCCAGTCAGTAACTTTCCCAACACGGAGAGAGTGACGAAGTGACTAGTGACTAAGACACTAGTGACTAAGCACTTGTGACACTGGAAGGTACCAGAACCACCATCCCTTTCCTTGTGATCCCCTTGCTCATCACGTTTTACACCTTCATTGTGCTATTATGAATAAGCAATCAAGTGAGGACAACTTGGGAAAAAGCTCAGCTCAGTTTCTAACGAACTATTAAACTTTGTGCTAATATAATTTTGACTATTACTATGTATTTTCTCACAATCTGGGGGTGTTTTTGAAAAGTGAGGACTCGATCCCCATGCAGGGTTTTGTATGGGCACAGTAAAACATTAGACAATTTCATGCTGAATTACCACATTATTTTTGGTGACCAGGATGTTGCAAAATCTTGTTTTGATATGACTTCTTCAGTCACCTTCAATCAGCAACATATGTGAAATGCAGCTGATAACTGTGAAATACATTTTACACATGATAGGAACAGTGCCCTTTGGAGGAAATTGCTGAAGGCAATCCCACTTTTTTATTATTAAGAAGCACTACTAAAATACACAAAACCATATACAGGATTCAGTGAAAGAATGTCAAAACTACAATCACTATTTAGCTATTTACCAACTATTGCTTACGCCGATTTTCAATGTGCCACATACCATGCTTTTATGCTTCAGCATGAAGCATGCTAGATGCCATCATGAAGGATTTCTTTAATTCATCATGCCAAATATCTGCCTAACCACATAAGTATTTTACTCCTAGAGGCAGGTAATCCTGTTCATATGTAAAAAAATAAATTTATTCCTCAATTTCAGCAATGTTAATCATAGAACAAGTCTAAAATAAAAGTTTGGAAAATTTTTCCACATACTACCCATTTTAACCAAATACAACATACATATGTAACATTAAGAATAATCCAAGAATAGTAGAAGCAGCAATAGGAAAAAAGAGCTTTGTAGTCATTTCTTTATTGACGTTTGTTTTGCAGTTGGTGGGGCTACTGTGGCTTTGTCAAACAATGATAGAATTTGTTCACTGAGGCGTGTTTAATTCTATGTAGAGCACTGTGAGTGCCTACAAATGCGGGTATTTGTGTAATGTTTTGGTCATTAAAAAAATCTCTTGTTCTTGATGTGCAAAATCATATAAAATTATTTTCTATATGTGGTGTTCTAAAATAGTTTTAATTGGAAAATGATTTTACAGATTCAAAGGGTATTGACATATTTCAGTTTTATAATTAACTTGAATACTGGAGTCCATATGGCAGATGAGCAATATTTAATAAAAATAGCTGACTCGCTTGCCAGAGAAAGAAGTGATGTTATTGTGGAGAGATTTGTGCATTACATAATTCATGATTTTTATAGAAGACATAGAGTTATGCCTAGAAACTGTTTTGTGTTTAGATTCTAACCAAGGTATGCCACAGTTCCAGTAATGAATAATGCAGATAACATGGTGCCCTCAGCGAACTATAGAGCAGAAAAAGCAGCTGACTATCAGAAACAGCTCATTAGGAAAAAAAAAGATAAATGTTACCAAAGCACATTACCTTGATGGAGAGACAGAAAAGACAGATTCTGCTTCACAACTAATTTGTAAAAACAAGCTTGCAAAATTTCTGGTTCCTAAGGCCTTTAGGCAAACTCAGAACTAATTAAACAAAAAATGATCTCTGTTCCACACTTTTCAGACGAATTGGTAAGATATTTCATCATGAAAGTTTATGTAATGCAAATGTGGGCCATCAGCAGTATAGTACTTCTAAAAATGAAACCGTGTCTGTGAAAGACACAATGAGTCTGACTCATTATAACATTGCTGTTTGCAACTCTAGGATGTAGTTAAGATGGTGTCAGCACTTTTATTACATAACCTATTTGGGGTTGTTTATTACTTAGCTATAAAAATTTACTTCAGGCTAAATCTGAGTGCACAAGGTTTCAGGTATTTTTATTTTTTTTTAAATAAGTTTGACTATTTTAAACTTTGACGTATGTATTTACCATTGATCAAATCTGTTTTCTGGGAAAGGTGCTGAATTTACTACCTTGTTTTAGTGTCCAGAGCACGTACAGCATTATTGGTAAACCCATTCTGCACCACCAAATTTTCTCAGCCGGTATGTTTCCAAATTTTTGAAAATCAACCATCAGATCTACGCAAGGCTTGTCAAAAAGGAGAACTGTGATGGATAAAATTAATATACAAATGATAAAATGGGAGACCTTAGCCTAAAATTTAAAGTATGCATAGAGCTACAACTTAAAATTAAGTAACTCACGCACTAAATAAACTCACACCTTAATGTATCTTGTGGCAACCAGTTTTGTGTCTGTTTCCTAATTTTCTCTAACTGGTACTGCCGTCTTCATTTTTCTGTGTATCTACACACTACGAAAGTCTATAAAATACTTCACCAATGCATCATCTGAGTAAATCCCTATATGACTGCAAAAATGTCAATGGCTTAGAAAAAGTAGGTCATCTTCCATCTAGTCCGATGACGGGGAACAACTTCATGTTGGGTACCAAAAAATACTTGCACTGGAGGCATGTATTGGGCATGTTTTCAGAGATGGGCTTTAACCACTACCCAGGCTCTTTTTCTTCAGCAGTGCCACAGTCTGTAAGTGGCTCTCTAGGGCTGATGTCTGGGGTTAAGAAGGTAAAGACACAGGGTACCACCGTCAGGAGAGCAGCAATACCCTCTTGAAAATACGGTGATGTGCCAATTCTGGCATACTCATCAGACTCGGCTTCTGGCACACTGTTTACATCCAGAAGAGAAGTCATATGCAGGTAAATCCTGGGGCCACTTGAAATACTTGTAGTAATTGAAGTGTAGAAGTGGTGTCCCAGGCATGGCACTGTAAACACTAAAGGCTTTCTTGCCAATCCAACCAACATCATTTGTGTGTGTATGTGTATCATCTGAAACTGACGAAGGACAGATTTTCATCTTATGCCTGCTTTCCACTCAGCTTTGCAAAAAATTGATTTAAAGGTTGATTCATCATCTGTACAGAACAGAAATGATACCCATTATATATGCAGTAATAGGTCACATATACAGCCTTCAGCACTGCAGTCTGTTTTAATAGGTGAATGAATGATGAGTAAGATATCACATTCTTCTCAAAAAGTATATTTAGGTCTTTAACTTGTCTGACATAGCATTAGTTACTAGCTGTCTTTGAAATCCTATTGATAACGGTAAGCACATAGAGACCACTGGTTTGTTATACTGGTTTGTTTGTGAAAGACAGTCTAAACTTTACATTTCATTCCCAATTAATATATAATATTAATATAGAAATTTCTAAATCAGCTACTATCCCTTCCCATCAACATAGTTACAATGATTAACAGGTCAGGGCAAATATTACCCAATTCATACATATGGTAAGTCAAAGACAAAGGAAATATGATGGCATACTGTATTTACACATTTATTTATAAATCCTCAGGTAACCCATTTTAGTTTTCTACCTTTTTTTTTTTCACCTTTCTCTTATTTTATGATTGCAAAGAGGAAAAATGGAACAGGACCTCTCGCCAAAAAGGTTATTCTCAGGATCCACTATTGCCTCTGACTCACTTCCGTTCTTTAACTGACTCCTTTAAGTGAGTAGATTGGTTATCTGCCTGGAAAACTGATGCTTTCCAGGCACATTACTTTCAGTTGCTCCCTATCTTTGCGGAGTAATTTCATAGTTTTCTTGTCTTTGTACATCAGTATCTTTTCTGGTTAGTTTTATTGCTTTATTTTCTTTTCTAGGTTTATATGCTGCTTTTCCTTTATTCTCTTGCAGTTACTTTTCCTTCTTTCTCCCTTTTCCTGAGGTTCATTCTATTCCTGCCAAATTGCACGTAAACTTTTTCTCTTTCCTATATTCTGATCTACAACTCTATAATATTAGAAGCAGTTAATGTACTTGAGTGAAAAAGAACATTATGTGTATTATCTACTTCTTGAAATAGAACTGCTCCTCATGAAGCTAGGACAATGAGGGACTGCATGAAGAAACAGTTTCTTATGAAGAAGTCAATGCACACACTTCCATTGTCAGCGCTCACCACTCACCCAGTATCCCAAAGACTTCCTAGTGTTTTCTCTGGCTCTTCCTAGTAATGAATCTGCTGTCAGTTGAGAGGAGTGGAGAAAGAAGAGGAATTCCCTTTTTCTGGTGTAAGGAAGAAAAGGTTGTTGGTTTGTTTAAGGAGAAAGGATGATCCCCATGTATCCTTTTAATATAGCATCCTATTAATAATCTTCAACCATGCCTCTGGAAAAGCAATCTCCCATCTAATGTCTCCTTTTGAGAAAAATAAAGGTTTTGAATGACTCCTTTATGGCGTTAGAATCTTAACAGGCTGCTCCCATTTTTATTGACACAGTGAAAACTATTCTGAGGATCATCCCACCCAAGATATAATTTTCTCAAATTTTTACTTGTGCAACATTTTAATTAAGCGTGTTTATGTCATGATTTTTATTTTAGCTGTAATCACAGCTTAGATCTTAGACTGCAGTCTATGCATTTGGCAAAGAAATTCAACTGCAATGTAGAACAGCTTGTTAACAGGTTAAAAATGGAATTGTCGTGGAGAATCAGCCTTCCTTACAATGGTTTGATGTTACTGTAATAACATGGAGTTCACAGAAGTAGATGACTAAGAATTCTGAGAGTCATTTTGCAAAAGAAGACACATAATTGGAATTTAATCTTAAGACTCTGATGTCTGTATCTTGGCTGTATCTTGCCTGTGCTGCATCTTCGAATTTTCTAGCTTTTGTCACTTTGACACTTTGTATTACAACCTGATAGAGAAGGTTTCTCCCTTTTGTTACTATTGTTGTTCTTATTATGTAATTGACCCATTTCCATGTAATTTACTCAGGAAAACTTGAAGTGCCTTTCTTCCTGAATTATAAATGTTTCTGATTTGCAATTCATTAAACCTTTCCCCTAGCAGATATGTCCCTAAAGGGTGGGCAAATTCCAGGGAAGGTTGTGCAAAAAGCATCAAATGCAGTGTGTTTAAATACTGTGTAAAAGGGATTGAAAAAGGATTAGCTGTTATTATGTATCCATATGTTATTTACCATTGAAAATGTTATAAAATTCTTGAAAGACAAAAATAATAGGACAATGTAAGGGCAACTTTATACATATGAAATCAAACCTGAAGTATCTGTATTTCTCTCCTTCTGGATACTCCCTTATCCCCAAAGTTTGCATGCTTTTTAAGCCTTAAATGAAATGATGATATACCTTTGGCTAATTCTAAATGCCACAGAAGTACTCCTGATTATGTTATTTTCCTGCTCTTCTCATTGACTTTCCAAATTGTACAGTATCAGAATTGCTCTCTAATGCACCTATATTTAACTATATAAATGAAAATAGAAAGTAAACTTATTTCATATGGATGTTAGAAGAAGTGTTACTAACTGCAAATAAGATAATGAATACAAATTTTTATGTAGGAAAAATACCTGCAGGGAGGGGTGTATCTGCTCGTTGATAGATGACTGAAACAAGAGAGTTGAATCAGGCAAGATTTCGTTTTTTGTTTGGAGGAACTGATTAACTGCAGACTGTTGTGGGAAGAAACAATTGCCTATTTGATCTAGTTCTTGCATCATTTTCTGCCAAGAAGAAATTTTTATAAAAATAAGAGTAGATTTGTTTTGTTTTTCTCCTTATGGATTTGAACTGATATTCTCAAGCAAGAAAATGCAGTTTTGTTAGGAGAAGTTACTGTAGAAGACCCTTTGTTCAAAAGGAGTTTTGAAGGTTGCTGGTGTAGTTAGCCAGGTCAACTCAGAGACCCACAGGGAAGTAAATCTCTTTCTAATGAATTGTCCTCTTCAGATACGCTTTTGAAGCCAAAAGACTTCAGGGATGGCTTTATGAATGGAATAATTAACAAAGCAAATAATTTAAAGCCATCCTGAAAGCAATGGGAACTGGCCAGTTCATCATTGGCCTACAATCTTTTCCACGGGAGGGAACTTCTTGCCAATTTAAAAGGTGAAGTTTATTTTCTTACAGACTTGACTACTTGAAGAATAAAAAATGTCATGAAAGTGGCCACACTTTAGGCCCACCTAATGACTGATCAACAGCCTAGCCCTGAGTCATAGCCCATTCTGTGCACAGAAGTCCTGAATGTTAGATTCACTTAGGCTCAGCATGGTACATTTACTGGAATCATGAAACTGAGCTACTTGCCTTAAAAGAGTTGAAGGGGACGCATGCTGAAAACATTCTAAGACTTGATATTATTAATGTGGCCAACTCCAAAAGTACTAGAGAAGGAAAAAATATTTTCTGCTGCACTTTAATCTCCTCCCTTTATGTTTCTGGCATCTTCTTTTTTCCCCTTCTGTGGCAGAAGTACTGAGTAAGACAAATTTGTAATTCACAGATAATTAAAGTGGGTTGCAATTACCTGACCAGCATTACTGGAAGTAGTTTAAAAACTTAGAACTCATTTGGAATGGGATTTCTTTTTAGTACCTAAAACAATATGGAGGTACTGAATACATTAATTTGTATTTCTCTCTCATAAGAAGACCTTCTTAGAGAAAGTATCTTACCACAGTCATTGGAAATGTTAATCCTAAATTAAATTCAAATAATTTGTTTAATGACTGCATTCTACAGGGGTTGTGCAGGGGTTGAAATTTTCACCTTTGTCTTTCCCTACAGCCACCCAATCAAACACTTAAGAGAATGTACAAATTGTGATAATGTTTAGATGTAGTATTCTTTGACGTTTTTTTCAAAGAATAGTTTGTTTGGCATCATAATGTCATCTGTAAGTAAACATTGTCCCGATAGAACTGCACATTTAACTCACATTGTATGCATTAATTGTTTCCACAACTGTATTTGTTACACTTACTCTAAATTTTAGTAGACTGAGGTAAGGCTGATTCCTCAAGCAAAGTACCAGTTATAACTACAATCCAGCACCACAGCTTTTTCAGCAAATAACAAATAACATTTTTATCATGCTGACGGTCACAAAAATAGCACAGAATAAAAAAAAAGGTATTAAAACCTTTTCCTCATCCTTAGATAGCTATGTAAGTCACCTATAGGCTAGGTTTCACAACATATTTTTTATCCTTAGCAGGCAAGGAGTAAGATAATTGGTTTGTCTGACTGTGTATCTGTTTCAAAAGCATCAAAACAATATATGTAATAGAATCTGAGGGGGAAAAAATCACATTGTAAAATGATAGATGATAATATGCCCACCAGGTAAACTTTTTATATAACAGGGTTAGAGATCAAGGTTACAGCTAATAATGTATTGCAGAAGACTGTAATTGTCTGGAATATTTTCTGATTATGTTCTGATTTCTAAGATAGTATTTTGATGTACTGCAGCTCATCTTAGGCTCTACTAGGTATTAATAGAAACATGTCCTTTAGTATAAGTAATCTGTTCCACATAGGGAGAATATATTGTTCAAAATAAGAAGACATGTTTCATTTTATAATTGGTCAAAAACTCTTGAGAAATAGCTGTTCATTCTGAAAGGTACTGTAGTGAATAAATTGCCTCTTCTGCTTCAAAAATCTATGAAGTCTTATCTTTTTGATTCAAGGTTTTCCTCAAAAAGTAAATTGAGAGACTAGGAGAGAAGAAAATTCTGTTTCTATCTTTTGTGTAGTAAGCAAAATATTAAAAGAAATGACATCAAAGATCCAGTACTGTGGATTTTGTTTTGGTTTATTTTGGCAGTGAACCTATTAATGCCTATTCTTTTAAACTCACACTTTCTTTTTTTCTGGAGTTGAATAAAAATAAATTCTCTCTGAACTAAATCCTAGCAAACCTAATCAAAGGCAGCCACTTCACTAAGGGGAAGCAGGGGGTGGGGAGGAACTAAATTACAACTTTCTAAGAGATCCTAAAAAGCAAAATGGAAAAAAGCCATAGTCAATATAATAAATCATAACATCATAGAGAGCTTATTTGGAGGGAGTTAAGGAGTGTTGATTAAGGAGGTGTTGGTGTTAAGGTTGTAATCAGGCAGCCATTTCAAGCCCTACTTTCACAGCCTGCTAACATGCAGGAATAACATTTATTTTGTGAACAGTTCTGTGGCTGATGTCAGAGACAGAAAAGAAAGATTTTTTTCCCCTCTTACTTCAGTTGTAAAACAAAACCATGTAGAATAAATGCTTTATGAGTTATAAAATGGGATGTGTTCTATGATTTTTCTCCCTGCTTCTCCAAGATGAAAGCTACCTTTTCCAAATATGCAAATTAACATCTGTATAATCAGAACCTGGAAAAATGGACTCTTTACATGCTCATATCAATAGCTATGTGTGTACATATGCATGTGAATATGAGAGACTAATATACTGCTGGATGGGAAATCTGTAACTAATGGCCTTACTCTTCCCTCACATTGTGTAAATTGAAAATAATTTACTGAATTCAGTAGACCCAGGTTTACTGTAAAAGTGGTAGCTCAGAGAAAAGAATCAAAAGGCACTGATACCTGAGACTGTTGCAAGCCTAGTATTTAAACTGCTGAAAAAAAAATCTGCTTTTCTTACTACTTTGCATAGTTTAAATAGTGTGTATTAACAAGCTGAAGGAAAACCCAGAATGACACTGCCACGTACACCTGTACAAGAACATTATGATGGAACAAAATCTTACTGTTCCTCTAGCAAACTTGTGTGTATATGTGCAAATCCAGGTTCAGTATATTTTAGTTCATTGCTTGAATTATGTATATGCCATTTTAATCTCTAATTTTTATTGGACCTACTGAAAATATATTAGTAATAGCACCACTCCTGTCATCTTTAAGGTCTAAGAAAATGTGAGACAAGGTTCAGAGGGGAAAGGTAATATCTTTCATTAGATCAACTAATACAGCTATAAAAAAAGGCTAAACTTTTAGGCAGATAAAATGACCAAAAATGTTGATACAATATTGATAATTTAAGCATTATTGTATATTAAAATGCTTTGCACTGAATTAAATATTGAATTGGAAGATTTCTGACTCACTTAACCTTCAGCCAAGCTGAATGATTTGAGAAGATGACTATTTACTATATCTCGTGTTCAAAGAAGTTTTGTTAGCAAAATGATTACATATAAAAAATCCAGAAATTATGGATATTCCTGATTCAGTTTTGCTAAAAATAAACATCCAGGAAAGGTAGAAGGGTAAGAAGAAAGCTCTGACTGAAGCAAATATGACCAAAGTAGAGTTGCCAGATGAAGGAAAGAACCTGAGGGAATATCCAAAGCTTTCTTTGGGAGTACCCATGCTCTGCGTTCTTTTTGTATAGCTCCGCTTTAGCATCTCTTATGGAAGATGAAAATGGAGAAAGGAAGATGGAAAAATAGGAACAAGAAAATTCACTTTCCAGTCTAATCTTATTCCAGCTAAGCCTGCTATAGATTTTTTTTTCTTAATAAAATATGAGATCAAAAAAATAAAGCTTCAATAGCATACCTCCATTCCAAAGTAGGGAAAGAAAACTGAAAAAAATCATTATCGACAATGATCTAGAAAGAGGAAATGTAAGCAAACACCCAAGGAGAAATAAGATCCTCTTCAACTTTATGACTCAAAGCCATAGCGAACCAAGAAGCAAGCGCAGCAAATATGAAAGTTTTGATGAAAAAAATAAAAGGATTAGAAGAACACTCTAAAAATACATTACTATACTTGCTAAGAGTAAGTAAAATCTGAGGGATGTGGGTCAGATATTTCAGATAGTATTTAACCAGATAAGCTAAAAGGAGACAGCCTCATTAGCACATTATATACATCAAAATAATAAATATAAAAATGCTGAAAAATGGCCCAGTTGAGCAATAGCTAGATCTTGGACATCTCCACCTGTGACTGTGATATAGCCTAATGGAGATTTGACATCATTTACTAAAGGAAACAATTCACAGAAAATTCAAAGTAGGTATCCACTGACCCACATGGCAAACATTCCGGACGAAATGAAAACAGAGTAATTTTTTCTGTTCTTTTTTTTCATTTAGTACATGGGTGGTAGCAGATTAAAGAGACCTAAGAATATAAAGAGCAATTAGCGGTTGTTTCTGGTAATACTTTTGAATTCGTAGGTGCCCATAAATTGGCAGTATAAATCTAACACAAATTTTTAAAACAAAACCCTTCTTCTACCCTTTAATTTTCCTTAAATATGAAAGAAACAAAGGTTTTTAGCCCAGAGTAATACCAGTAGGGCTATGCAGCTTCTAGCTGAAGCTGCCTGGTATCTGGCCAGTCTGAAATGGCAGTAAATTGGAGTTTATTTTTGTCTTCTCATGGGAGCAGGGTATAGCCTATGTTTGGGAGTGCTATATAGCACTGGAATACATTCTGTAAAGATGCAAACTGAAATGCCCCTTTAAAAATGTTTCAATTAAAACCAGTGAGTACAATTGTATATATGAAACTTAAAATACCAATGTCCACAAATTCAAGAGGATCAGATATATTAGAAAAAAATGGTCTTATCTTCCTCTAAACCCTCCTACGTTTATTTGAAAACCCATGTAAAAGGCCATTTTAAAAGTAATTCCCAGGAAATGTAATTACTGCAAAGTACAGAAAACACTTTCTGTTCTGAGATACCTTCCAACTTGGCTCAGACCACCTAGACAATTGAGACACTGTGATCACAAAAAACCCACATGCTTATGCTGTCAGTGACTCCCCAAATCAAGGCCACTTCTTAGCAAATTACTTTCCGCATCACTGTACCATGATTGCACATTTCCACATCCTTTAAACTAAGTTGCAGCAACGTTTATGTAACATACACTAACAATTTTTGGCATCTTTATACACAGTCCATTCAGGAAAAAGTACTTTGGTCTCTTCAGAGGAAGTTCATGCCTATGTGGAAACCTACTTCAGGACTTTATAAAGCACACTGTCTTTTACGTGCCTATTATGCAAAAGTGTACGTAGCCTTCCGTTCATAAAAATGAGAGTGCAGGTTGTGCCACTATGTTGTTGAATAGATAATTGTTTTACCTACAAACACTCAGGCTAGAACTTAGTTACACAGGATCTGCAGTGCGGGGATAACTGAAATATAAAGACTAACATGGTGATGAAATAATGTGTGTTAAAATTGAATTACATGTTCACTGCCTTTTGCACATAAGATGTTGAAACATACTGACAGTTCTGAAAGTATGAAGACTACAGTAGAGCTGATCAGAGTAATGCAGCTTCCACCTTCTAAATTTATCTTGCAGAGTAGGGAATAGAGCTTAGAATTTCTAGCCTCCAGGACAGTGCCCTGGGGCTTTAAAGTTGCTTTCTGTCACTGCATTGTGCAGCAGAGTAATGCAATGCTGTTAACAGCAATGACTTGGTTGAAGGTCTATTAGCTATTACCTTCCTAAGCATTAAGAAGCTACCTAAATAATTCCTGAAGTTGGTTAATCAGTAATGAATTTAATAATATTTAATTTCTTTTAATCTTTTTTTTTGTTGTTGTTCAGCATTCACATTTTCAACTTTGAGAATCATGAAGGTTAAATTTTTTTTCTTAATATAATTGAGGACACTACAATCAAAGTGCTGATAATTGTATGTAATTACATGTTGGAACCAAACTGTGAAGTGAAGGTTAAGCACTTCAAGAGGAGAAGAAGGAATGAGAGACTGGCAATTTCTCTACAAGCACCCTGGAGAAGGGTCATCCCACTCTTTGTATTGTTTGAGGGCCAGAAAATGCTCTTTTGGTGTGTTCCAAAACCAGAAGTGAACACCATTCTGAAAGACTGAACATAAAGATTCAAAATCATGGCCTATCCTTTCTTCCCACTGGTCTGTGAAGACAGAGACATTGAAAGGAATAGGAACACTGTCCATAAAGCCTCCAGTGTGAGGCAGAGATTTTGTGCTACTGTTTAACCTACAGTATTTAATATGTGGACATGTGTTCTGCACTGCTCAATTACAGTAGCTCCACATATTTTCATGGTTTGATGCCTCAGAATAGAGTATCTTTTAAAGGACTTCCTGAGCATGGCTAATTCCTTGCTGAATCAGCTAGGCTGCTGGAGACTCAATTTTTACAGCTGTCTCAGCCTTTCATTCTAGAAAAGCTTCAAAATACTTAGCAGTGAATCAGACTCTATGGGAACTTATTGGTAGGTTTTTGCTGAAATGATAGTGTCGCTACAGCAGTAATTCCCATTTCCATAGCAAAATTGTATTTTACTTATCCAGCTATTTCAAAGATGCTGTTGGAGGGGATTCATTTTGTCAATTTTTATTTTCATCCATAAGACCTCGTGGTTTTTAAAACCTAGTGTATTTAAAAAGACAATTACAATGTTAAAATGTATCATTTTTACTTCTTGGCAATGCCAAAAAAAAAAGAAAAAAAAAATTCCAGTTATTGGGAATAAATCTGTAATCCTATTTGGTATTTATTTTTTCCTTATTTCAGCCCTAAGCAAAGCTAAAAGTTCTACATGTCAGCTTGAAAGTGTAGAGCCTTACAATTAAAAAAAAAAAAATAAATCAGTGATTTACTGTGTAATGAGAAGTTCGGATCTGTACTTTCATATCACATGCTTCTCAGCAGAAGAGCCAATTTCTGAGTTGCTCATGCTGTACAGCTCTCATTCACAGAATCTCTTAATGAGAATCATTGCATAAATAAGTAAATATCCTGAGAAAGCATTGCAGAAGCAGACACAAAGCAAATACTCCTCTTTGAAATATGCGGGAAGGTTCCATCCACCTAAATTCTCAGTTGCTTTTTTCAGGTCATTTTAAAAAAAATTAGCTAATCAGAACAATAAACCCAAACAATAATGGACTGTTGAAGATATTTGAAATCTGAACTTCGTAACTGTGGATTTTTTTCACAAACCTCTTGGAAGATGTGGAAGTTTCCTACTATAAAAGTGTAACGGAAATCTTCTCCTTTCCTCAAACCAGGCCACTTTTGAATCACGCAATCATCTCCTGATTAATTTTTATGGACTCACTGCAGGAGATGCATCTTAGTTGTGTCTTGGGAGAAAAAAAAAGCAGTAAAATACATTTGGTGCAAGAGTCCAGTACCAGCATGAACAGGCCACCACTTCCAGGGTACAGGAAGAAAAGGTTACCTTTATGTACATTGTTGTTATTTATCATTTTGGGCCAAATTTTTAAATAGGTAAAGTTGGTAGTTTCATTTGATCATATGACCACTTCCCTATCTGCTAATGTGTCTTCTTTATCATAATATGTGCTTTTATTTATGCTGTGGTAATCACAAAACAGTCTCTCAGAAAAACACCCAAGTAAACACAAAACCTTAATCCATTAAGCTTCAGAACAATGGCAGTTGGATGCCTTTCTGTACCATGAATTTACTCTGTCATTTACTATGAATTGTGGACATGGAATACCATGCAGGAACTTGGCTGAACATATGAGGATTCAGAGTAGTCCTATAAAGAATTTCCTGAACTATGAGATAATCTAAAAAAAAAATTTGGAACATATACATTTGGGAATAAACTTAAAACCCAGGCTTCCATTTCTGTTCTTGTAATTTCAACACTTTTATGGTAGCTATCACCTCTAATTATCACGGAACTCCCACTTGTCATGCATTTAGATATCAGAGTGACTCCAGTGGCAGCAGCTCGAACCCAATTAGTAACTGACTAAAAGTAGTACAAATTCGTCTCTTTTTTACTGGTAGATGAAAGTCCAGTGTATAAATGAGAGCAAACCCCAAAATACTTATAAATAGCAATCTTTAATCACTGGGCAATAGGTATATGTTGCTGTTAGCTTCCTGAAAAATAACTTTTTGGATGTGAGCATATGTATCTATTTTTAAGACAATGGTTTTGTAACTATTACCCTTTTCTTTTTTTCCCAGGACTGTGTACGCGCTTACATGGCTCTGAACAATTAACAATTTTATATTCCTATTCCAGGTTTGTCTACTCTGACTCTTTCTAGAAAGCGCATTAGATATTTTTTGTTGCCAGCATTGTAATGAACCTCAGTTGTTTCCAGACTCTCTTAGGGTGTTAATATTTCATACTCAATCACACTCCATGAGCTGTAATAAGTATGTATAGAGCAACAGAACATGTTTCACATTTGAGTCATTATATTGATGGCCCTAAATACAAAACATCCAATATGAATGAATCTTTCTTTTACCTTCCAGATGCTTGATTCAGCCCCCAAAAGCTTAAATCAGGAGTACCTTCCATTATGTAAGTGCTCTCATGCCCAGTATGCTTCAGGAGCTTATGCACTATCTATTTATTTGTTTTTTGGTGTTAGGTCACTATTTTCATGACCACTTATGTGATTATATATTTTATTGAACTGGGACTGCAGAGATCAAAGATAGAAATAAATGAGTGCCACTGAATATGGTTAAGTGCACATATCTACCGAATTGTTTAAATAATTTAGATTAATCTTTCAAAAAGCAGGATTCAGGCTTTAAAAAGACACCTGTGGATTTTAGAAACCAGGTCTTGTAGCTGATTACAGTATTCTGAAGAATAGCTTCTTCAACAGCTTTATGCCTATAAGGTGTGCAAAGCAGCATATTATTTTTACTGAATGGGCAATAAGAGCTTTATACTAAGGAAGTTAAACATCTCTCAGAAATGAAAGGATAGTATTCATAACTTCTGTTTTAGCTTACTGTAAAAAAGCTCATGAAACTGAGTGATCAGCAAGAACTTTGAGATAAGTTTGTATGTTTTTATTTGCTTGCAGTATGCAAGACCATTAAAATATTCTTTTATCTAAAGTATAATTAGGAGACAACTGCACCGTGAACAGCTAAATCATTTAACTGCTTCAGCAAAAAAACGACTCTTTAATTTCATTCAGAAAGCTTTTGATTGAAGAAATGGAGGGCTGTAATTTTATTCCTAAAAGAAAGATTTTCTTTCTAGTATAACCTACAGAAAACTTTATTTTGACTTGCACAATTGCGTTGGACACAAAATTTATTTAATAAAAAGGAGATCAATATTTTTCATAGAAATTTTCACAATTAAATTCCCTTTTTTCCCTCCGAACATTTAAGGGCTTTTCTGCTTTCTTTCATAATTCTTTTCACTGATACCTTTGTCTCAGTCAGTGATATTCTTAGTGTTTGTGCATCTGTCTCACAAAATTAATGTCTTTCTACAAAAGGCACCCCACTTATTATTTCACAAAGAAATTCTGATAATTCTACATTATTAAGAGTCATAAGTAGATCAATAAAGAAAAATGAATAAATTCATATGCATTATGTCACAAAAAAATA
This sequence comes from Rynchops niger, assembly GCA_013400035.1. Classification (NCBI taxonomy): domain Eukaryota; kingdom Metazoa; phylum Chordata; class Aves; order Charadriiformes; family Laridae; genus Rynchops; species Rynchops niger. The sequence goes on from VXBH01003680.1 coordinate 22,369, forward strand.
CATTATGCTTCTGACAACTGCTGACTTAGGGAGGCAGAAAAGATGAAATGAACTGGTATTAAGGTAAAAGAAAATTCTGGTCAAATCCACTCATTTTACTGAAAAACCGCTTTAGTAACAAGATTATTTTGATAATCAGAATAAGATCATCTGAATGTTATCATTCCTGTTGAATTTATAATACTGGTCCTATGATCTTAATTGTCAATTTTATTTATTCTGAGGATTAAAGTGAATTTGAAAAACAGTGGAATGTATTCTCAAAGGTTCATGAGGTATCTGTTTACTTTCTTAGCATATAGATGGACATGGCATTTAAGAAATAGAAAAGGTAAAAATATATTTTCTTCAGAAGCATATCAATCAAATAAGACGATTCTTAATTTTCTCCTGTTTAGTACCATGTCATTGTATACCTCCATTGACCTTTGTGATAATATCTGAGCTCTCAACACATTGGAAAACACAGCAGTAGCTAAATATGAGCTTGTATTGTAAGTTATAATTATAAACAGCAGTTAAAAAAATAATCTTGCTTTGTTCTCAAATCTAAGAGCATATTCATCTATTAAATTTTATCTCAAATACTTAGAAATATGTCCCTTCTCTAGACTTTTTGCGTACATTGAAAAATCATTAATCATAGAATCAGTCCTGGTTTTTTTCTTTGTGAAATGTTTAAGAACTGTATTTGAGTTTAATAAGAACATATTTCTTTGTTCTGTTTTATGGTATTTATTAAGTGATATGATTAAGCTTTTGACATCTACATAACAGTTAAAAATTTTGAATAGATATTAACAGATGGGATAAGCAGGTGAAGCAGTCACCTCTCCATGTAGGTGCTGTGGTGAGGAGAATCATAGCTCTAAGAGTCAAACAACTCAGACTTATAATGATTCGGATAGCCCCTTATCCAAAATGTGCGACATGAACTTAGATTTTCTCGATCAAAAGTTGGATGGACTGTAGCTGGGAAGGAGTTTTGCCTGTTCACACGGTTTAAGTGAAAAGTATTATCATATATTGGACTAATTTGCCTTTTTATTTTTTAAGAAAAAAATACAGTATGAATGCTAACTGCGTAATTTTCATATGGCAAAGATAGATGTGTTCTGTGCCCAGTATATGCTCTCTGACTTACAGAGGAGCATTTTTGACAAATGACATGAAAGATACTAGCCATCACTGATTTCTTCTGCCTTTTACAGGTGGATTTGTGTATAGCATTTTCTTATTTGTAATTGAGTAAATATGCTGCCATACCATGCTAAACTATGTGTCACTGACTTTAATTTATAGGGGAAGCATTTGTGTTGTATTAGCAGAAATCAATATTAGTGGTTTGCTGGATGACATGAATAGAACCTTAAAAAAAATTACTTAAAAGCAACTATAAACCACAGGTGCAGTTTTGAGCAAACTGATAATATGAGATGTGGTTCTTTGTCACTTTCTTTTCTTCCCCTCTGTTCACACAAAGGTTGTTATTGCTTTTTTTCACTGTTAAAGTTTTTCATAAAAGTAACACTTTGTCCTTATAGAACAGTGATTTTCTATTGAACTTCTTTATTTACCCTTTTTTTCAGATATGACCTGGAGAAGGAAACAATATGAAGCATTCGTACACCTTTACCTCCTATATGCAATATATCTTCTCTCGATAAATATAGAAACCCAAAATAAATAAATAACAAAATAACCATAATTTGTCCCAGTTTCATCGTATCTTACCACTAGTATATAGCCACCTTTTGTCTTAGAAAGTGGAAGTATGTTCCATGTTTTTTTTCTTAATTTTAAAGAATAGTTCTCCTTGATGTTTGAATGGTATGCATGATCAGATGTGACAGAAACATACAATATTTCTTCCTGTGCTTGATACAAGAAAACTCTAATTAGCTGAATATTCAATAACCACATACTGCTATCCATACACATATTCAAATTTTGTCTACATCTTTTGATTCCCTAATCCTCTAGAAACACATTTGATTAATCTGAAACTCTCTATAGCTGACTTTAAAAAAAAATCTGTGTCCTCAAGTATTGCGATAAACTAGTCTTGTTTGCATTTGTGATACTGCAATTAAAAATCTGCAAAATACATGATTCTACCACAACAAAAGTGTTACAGGGTTTTGGTATAATGCAGATTTAGAAAAAGTAAGACATACATGCACCATTTTCATATGGTTTTGATTTTACTTATGCATTCAACACACACATTTCAGTAAGGACAATTCTATCACAACAGTTTTTCGGCTGAGATCATTTATGCTAGAAAATAATTCTTGTTTTATACCCCCAACCAATTCTCATTAAGTAAATGAAAAGTCACATCCATTCATAAAAATTTAATTGATATTCTGAGCCAAAATCTGTTCTTTAAATAACATACATATACAGACTACTGAGATTAATAATTTCTGTGTGAGCTTAAAACATAACAAAGGGAATAGTTTACTCCAGAAATGGGGAGATGATAGTTTAATTTTTTTTTTTTTCATTTTTTCTGCAGATCTTTAAAATTAGCGCTTCTGTCTTTCATTCTGAAACAAAGATGTGTGACCATAGCAAATCTATAGGCACTGCTTGCTATTACGATAACCATCACAAGAGAGAATGTGATAAAAGCCAGGCTACGGATATCATTCCACATGACTGACCATTTGGTACCTTTT
>VXBH01003680.1:25081-105323 GCA_013400035.1 Rynchops niger
TTTTTTAATGATTTCAGCCCTGTGCAGAACTATGAAATACATCTCCTTTCTACACTGCAATATGTAACCTTACTGGTCATTATTTTAAAAGTTCAGAATACTTTTGAGCACTGAAGCTCTTAGCATCTGTAGAAAGTGCTGCTAGCCACAAAAGCCCACTCAGGAAAAAACTTAATATAGCTCCTATGCAATAGAGTTGCTGTCTTCTACAAAGGCTTGCATCAGCTGTGTCCTATACTTCAATAGGGACATAAAACTTGAAGATGCTTTCCTGCTTAGAACTTTTTCTACCACATTTTTAACAGGGATTAAGATCCATTCTCAGGAAAACATCAGTCCTGTGTTGCGATATATTTCCACATAAACTGATTTTTTATGAATCCCTGCATATTCTTTAAAGTACACCCAAAGTTCAATCTAATCTAGATGGCATCATCAAATTTTTATACCATTACTATAATTACATTTGCACACACAACTCAATTACCAAAGATATGGATCGTTACCTGCACAATTTGATTATGAAATTTAAATCAATATATTTGATATAATTACAGTTAAGGTTACAGTACATTTTGTCACAAACCACATTATACATTACTGTCTTGTTTTATGCATTTTAATAATTCACTTTAATCCAGTATACTTCAATAAAAAGGGATATTTTTCTTTTGGAGTAATTTCACTAAATGGGAGGAGATGGGAAAATATATTGCACATTAGCAAGTAAAGCTAAGCAAATTATCTATCCTGCATTTTGTTTTAATAATCTACAGGCACATCGTTGTATTTTGGTAACAAAGAAATATCACTGCTGTGCTGTTTTATTCTGTGCTCATGGAAGCTGATCCAAAGGAGGAAATTTATAGAAGGAGACATATTCAAAGTTAAAGCCAAATTGGGTGTTAACACATAACATGTGCTTTAATATGCTCGTCCAGGTGCCAATGAGTGTCAGATTTGATTCAAAGCTTAAATTTGGACAGTTCTGAACTAGCAAATGTTTGATAGTGAGTAATTCATATATGCACACTAATTCATGCATGCACAAAAACTGTCTCTAAAATACAGTCATTTGGGGAGATGCAGCAGGGAATCAGTTTAGAAAATATAAACATACACTTCTAAAACAGATTAGAACCAGAAGCAATTTAAGAATATCCATACCATATTTCATAGTTATGAAAATTTTCAGTTAAGATATTCCTATGCAATTTCATTAAAATTGGGATGTAATTTGGCTCAAAATGTTTCCATACCTGTGCTGGGACAAAGCTAACTATACAGCACCACAAGCCTTTTGTATGTTGAGTTTTATTTTGTGACCTGGCATAGTGTCACTCAAAGTGAAATGGTTAGTCACTTGCTTCAAAAGAAAACATTAAACGTGTTTCATCTTAAACTTCATCTTAAATACCAAGGTGTTTTATGTAGCTATAAGCTTCCATCTCCTTTATAGATCAAATGATTAACAGTGAATTAAGACTTTACTGTTAACAAACATTTTAACAAACACAATAGTATGTTTATGCTATGTTATTAAATGTAATACACCTCTCTGCGACTGCAGATGGTGACAAATGTTTTAATGCAACCTCTTGATAGTCCCTGAAAACTGTTCTTGAAATAATCATTTATTTTATTTTTCATTTGTTGCCAAAAAGGCCAATGGAATCCTGGGCTGCATAGGGAAGAGTGTGGCCAGCAGGTCGAAGGAGGTCATTCTCCCCCTCTACTCTGCACTGGTGAGGCCACAACTGGAATACTGTGTCCAGTTTTGGGCTCCCCAGTTCAAGAGGGACAGGGAACTGCTGGAGCGAGTCCAGCGAGGGGCAACTAGGATGACTGAGGGACTGGAGCATCTCCCTTATGAGGAAAGGCTGAAGGAGCTGGGACTCTTTAGCCTGGAGAAGAGAAGGCTGAGGGGAGACCTTATCATGGCATTCAAGTATCTAAAGGGTGGGTTGAAGGAGGATGGTGCCAGACTCTTTTCAGTGGTTCCCAGTGACAGGACGAGGGGCAATGGGCACAAGTTAGAACACAGGAAGTTCCGTTCAAATACATGGAAAAACTTCTTTACGGTGAGGGTGACAGAGCACTGGAACAGGCTGCCCAGGGAGGCTGTGGAGTACCCTTCTCTGGAGATTTTCAAGACCCGCCTGGATGCGTTCCTGAGTGATGTGCTCTGGGCAATCCTGCTTTAGCAGGGGTGTTGGACTAGATGATCTCTAGAGGTCCCTTCCAACTCTGAAGATTCTGTGATTCTGTGATTTGGAGGACCTGTGCTTTGGTGTCTTATCCAATGTAACATACAAGTGGAAGACTGAGCAATGAAAAGCCAGATTTTCAAAAAAGCATGTAGTAAAACATATTTGAAAGGCTGTATAGTTCCTTACTTATTTTAGCACAGTGAAGTTAATATGGTCCTAGCTTTGGATGAAGAACCATAATGTCTTAGAAACACTGTTGAACTGTATAATAACATAAAGGACACATGAGTTGTAAATCCTAACTATTTAATTTTTTTCCCTCAATAACCTGATCCAATTAAGAATTCTGTTCAAGGTGAAAGGCATTGAAAAATTTGCTTTCACTTAGAATTTATGTTATGTCTGTTCATCCAATAAACAAGTTTGAGTTCTTTATTAGGTTCTTAGCCAAGTCTGGATTTAGGATTTCTCCCTTCTCCAGAAATCTACTTCTTTTTCTACTTAACCGTTAAATCAAATTTAGCTTTTGACTCTTTAAAACCACCTTGAACCCAGTATCACCCCTTGTTTTCATGTTCTGATCTTCTTTTTGTTTTTCTGAGGTCTTGATGTTGTGGTTTTTTTCCTAATGGCTTTGGGTTTTGAAATTAAATACAGGAAGTGAATACAGGTATATATCCCAGTGATGTTTATGCAAAGAAAAGGCAGTGAGTGACTGTACAGGAGAAAAAATTCTTTTCTTTGTGGCCTCATTAGATGTATACTAGTATAAAGAGAGAAACGGGTATCTTTTAGGCTTTTATCATGGGCAGATACTATGTTCTGCTATTTATTATTTAAATCATATTTCATACTCCACATGGCAAGTTAATAAGCTACTCTATAGGAAGAGAAACTATATTTTTCCTCAGATTTATTAACATACTTTCAAATCGAGACGTGAAGAAATGTACTCTACATTTGTGACTGTAATATCTGATATCTAAGTAGGGATAAAATATACTCTTATTCCTGGAAACGGATTTCCTTGTCTTTAGTGAAAGATGGTTTAAAAACACAAATTAAGTGCATTTTAAAAGACCGGTCATAAGTCCATTTCTCTATATAACTATTTAGTAAACATGAAGTCAAAAGAATAACTGAAAACTATTTAGAATCTTTTTAAGTGAGGAATATTGGAGAAAGAAAAAAATCAATTTTTCCTGCTTATCATCAGCTCATGTCCATGTATTAATTCTTCGTGGTTTACTCTTTTATCTGTGATCTATGTCCCATTAGCATCAGAGATCATGGTGTTCCAAAGAATGATTCTATTGTTATCTCAGGTTGTATCTCAGTGAGTCTTGAGTTGTTCAGTCATGACTTTGACTCTCAAGGTCTTTTAATGAAAAAATATACATTTCTATAATTACAGCTACCTGTAGCTAAAATTGGATTGCTATGCTCTAGCCAAGTCTACCTCCTATTTGAACCATATAAATTGTGACAAGTATTTTTCTAGATGAAAAATAGCTGCCTTATTGCGAACCTTGATGGTATGTGCTACATGAAATGTAGGAGAAGACATCCATTGGGATGAAAATCATATTGTTCAGCAGAGATTAAGAGATAGCTTCATTTATGTCTTTATCATTTTAGGAATTTACCTAACTTTTTACTTTGGTAAAAAGAGGAACTTCCTACTCCCTAAGCCATTGCATTAAAATAGCTCTCTGAATTGAATGAATAAATCATTCACTGTGATACGGAACAACACTAGAGAAAGTATGTCATCTGTGTCCTGTCAAGGGTAAAAATAGTGCTGCCATGTTGTTCAATCTGGGGACCCCTAGAAGTTAAGTCAAACCAGTATTCCCCTATTAAAAAGCAGGAGTTCCTCAGACTTAAATATAAAGCCAGTTTGCACAGCTTAAAACTTTATCTTTTAAGGCAGAGCAGGGGACAAGTAAAACAAACGAAGCAATAGGCTGCAGAAGTAATTCTTCTGAATAGAGTCTGAAAGAAGTCCACAGCATTCAGGGTAGATGTTGAGCTGACATTTCTCCCTGGTAAATCCCAATTATGTTTAGTAAAGCTGACCTGGGCTTTCCTGGTCATATGAATCCAGAAACAGAGCCGTCATTATACACACTATCCAGATTTTTCCTAGATTAGAAGAGTCCATCTATTGCTTTAAAAAAAAAAAACATGTAAACAGGCTGGTTCTAATTACAGACACTAATAAGATACAAAACCAGGAGGACAGATTGTATTCTCAGTATTTACAGTGAAACCACCTTAGCATGCATAGTGCACTCTTTATATTCTTAGGTATCTATCTATGCTGAACAACTCAGAACAAAGTTGGCTTTATGTCTTCCTTCCATTCTAAATAAATTAGACCAGTCTGTTATATTGTTCAGGCAGCCCATGGGTCTCAGGTCCATTACAGTTGAGGAAAGAAGGAGGCCATGGAAGGCTGGCCATAGACAGATGTTTGCTCTGCAAGCAGATGTTGTGGTTTAAGATGTTACTGCCACTAGCTATTGATCATTGTCCTTCTGAGGAAGCTTACTGCTCTCACTATTGCATGGTGGAGAAGGTTGCAAAACCAGCTGGGCTATTTAAACAGTTTAAGTAGATGGTCTGAGTTAACAGGACTGATTTTACTGTAAACATACATAGGAGTGTTCACAAAAATGACTTTGACAATGACAGGTGCCAACATCCAGCTGCTGGGTGGTAAAGAGCAATTGGGAGTCAGCGGGGAGGGTGTATTATCTCAAACCAGCACGCCCAGATCAAGACGAGGATATCAGGCTTTAAACAAGTATCACACTAACATCACTCAGTTGAGGCCTTTTCTGTTTCAGGCTTCAACAGGTAGATCCATTGTGCTGAAGTGCCTTATGTCAGAGTTTTCAGAGTTTTGCTTGTACAAAGTTTGTCCATTATTCATTTCCAAATACACGAAACAACTAGGTCATCACTCCATCAGCACGCAGCTTAGCTTTACTGTCTGATTCAGTGACTTCACAGTTAAGTGTTTCACAAAGTAGCAAAGGTAAAAGAGTGATTTATTTTTTTCAAGGAAAAAAAAAGAAAAAGGGGAAGTCCCAAGATACCTGCTTCAATTTAAGATAAATGCTATGACTCTCTTTCCTATTTGCTGGATTTTAAAATAGTCTTAATAATGGCAATTTTTCTAATCTGAACTTCCACAGTCTCACAAATAGGACACTCAACTTTTTTGAACATTTATTTCCTCCGCATGTAGTGAAATGATAATAGTTTTATGCTTCCAGGGTACGTTTGTCTTACGTTAAGCTCTCTCCGTATATTGATGAATGCTAATCTATTTTTAATAAGACCATTTTGGACTCAGTTGATTAAAATAGTGTAGGTAAGAGCTACACAATAATCCAGAAAGCCTGATAACAGTCTTTGTTTAATATCTTGGAATCAACTTTAATTAAAGAAGTAAGGTCCAGATCCTCAGCTGGTGTAAAGTTACATTATTTTTAATGAAGCTACGCTGATTTTCACCAATTTAATGTGTGGTCCTGTGACTGTACCTTGTTTGGTTTTCACTAGGTTTATTCTCTTTCACTGTTAATTAAATGTTTCCTGCTTCATTTCCTGAATGTCAGCTGACCAAAAAAAAAAAATCTCCGAGCTATACATGTACAAGCAATCAGATTTTCCCCAATGCACATTGACACTGACTTCAACAGAGATTCGTTAGTTTATAAGAGTTGAGAAGCTGGTCCTGAGGCTTTCCAATTTTTGATAGACTTCTAAATAAAAACCTAAACTTGAACTTCTGAGTCCGTGAACCATGCCTTTTTTTTTTTAAGGTTTGCATATTTAAGTTCTATCATATAAATTAATCACTATTCCTTTATGCATTGCCAAGCAGAAAAAAATATGGGCTTTAGGACTCTGCAAAATGGCTTAAGCATTTTCTCAGTAAAATGAAATTAAAAGTTAATTTTTCAGGTTTTCCATGGGTATATCTGTTTTACCTTTCAATAAGTGTATGATTTACTGAAAGTTTGATTACAGAATTATAGTATAGTACACAAAGCAAAAGGTGTCCTGTTTAGCTGTGTGCCCAATCATTTCCCACAGGAAGCTGTGCTAATCAAATGTGAGACAAAGCTGTATGTTAGGCAGACTGGAGGACTTGAGTTTTACCTTATGAAACGTCCAGAACTCTTGAAAGAATTTCATTATTCCACTTATTACAAAGCTTGGTTCTGTAGATATAAAAAATTTTCTGTCAGTACATGGAGAGGTTATGGGAATCAAACTTCGATCAGGCTTTGTCAGTTTAGCAAAGTTGATCATGGTTTCTTTGGAATGAACACTCTTAGTGATAACTGTTTCTTTATAAATTCTCTGTCCAGGACTGGCTATTGAAGCAACAGCTTTTCAAACTGTATAAATCATTAATTTCAGTAAGAAACAGTGCCTACTGAATGAAATATAGGTTCTGTTAGTATTATTTGATTATGGACCTGAGCAAGCAAGTGTGGTCAAGTTTATGGTCAAATAGTAATCAAATTAAAAATCTCTGAAAATGATACGATTGAATTCAGGAAAAAAAAAGGAGTTCTAAAAGAAAATGTTTGCCTTCATAATATAGAACGAACAGTTTCCAAGTGACTAAAACATCTGGATGGTCCATCCTCTTATCTTAGTGAAAACCTCAGCTAAAAGAATTTTCACATAATATATTAATGTATCCAGATGCAACTCCTAGGATGAAATCTTTGCTCACTGACTTCCCCATTGACTTTGACAGGACAAGAAATTAATATTTAATGTACTCAGCTCACTCTAAAATCAGATAATAGGACCTTTTTGCTCATCAAGGATGACTAACCTTATGAGGCCTAAATATCATAGATGTCTAGCTAGATATCTCCAAAACTACCTCTACAACATTATTAAAAATGCTTGGCTGACATCCAAGTGCACTTTGTCTACAAGACTACATGAGCCTTCTACACAAATTTTGCTATGCAGCATACAGAAAATCCCACTTCATTACCCGTTTATATTTTGAGAGGAAAAGAGGATGTTTAAATAGAGAGGGAAATACTTTCCTAATGTCTAGAAGAAGTACAAGTGAACTTTGGACTGGAAGTTTAGTTTTGTAAAAACAAATTTATAGAAATGTTCCTATGATTAATGATATTGTTGTTGTTATTTACTGTTTCTGTTATGGTTAGTCTTGCTATTGACATTTAATTCCAGGAAAACTAGATTTCTAGAAATCTAGACTGGGAATACAAAATTCAGCAATTGTAGGAGCGATGCACACGGTAACAACATTTTTCTTTAATTCCAGATGAACTAAATTTAAAACATCTTTATTATTAAAAAATACTTAGTTTTCAGTTTCCATTGTTCTTCAGAACTTTTGTCCATCCTCTGCAAATGAATGTATATAACTTGCAGTTCTAAACACACAGTTTAATAGTTAGGCTGTGCTCCTACAGGTGAATTCACACAGGAAGATCCCCTGCACCTATGCAGTGGTCCAAACCTCTATACCTGTGTTAATGAGAATATACATGTGTTGCAGTGTATAAATGGACTGATGACTGACACTGTTTTTAATAGTTATTCTGAAATGTCTTTATATTTCCTTTATTCCTTTTTTTTCCAGCTTCAAAAAGTTCACTGCATTATATATCACTGGGCCCAAAAATGTCTTTCTTTGAAGGAAAAAAACAATTTTATTTTAGCATTTTTAAGTTTTCTAGTACATTTTGGGAAAGAAAAGATTTAGTGTATGAGTCACGTATCTGACTTTAGAAGCAGAAGCTATTTATAAAAAACAGAAAACAGATCTTTCCTATCTAACATTTTGACTGACTTGCAACAAATGCTATAAAAGGGATAAAAATACTCCCTTATGTCCTCTAAGGTTATTACCTTAAATAAAAAACCCCCAAAATATGGTTTAAAACAAAACCAACCCACAGCTAAAAGTGTATGTTGTTTCATGACCATTATGAATACACTCTCTTATGACCATTGTCTTACAGTACTAACACATTTACAGTTTGTGGTCTTGGTATGTTTTCAAATAGTTAGGAAAAATATTAAATCTCCATGAAACTGGTTGCTTAAATTTTATTCAGACCATGACGATTAAGGTAAAGACTGAACATAGGATCTATCTGTACGAAACGGGAGACTGTGTTACAAGCAGACTTGACACTGCAAGGCGATCTTTCCAGTCAGACCTCCTAATCTGAGTTTGACCCCGCTTACTCAGAGCGAATCTTCACACAAGTCACAGAGGCCATCCACAAAAAACACTCCTTTGGAATAAAGTCTAAAACTGTATCTTCATTTTTACTGCAACATTTACATACTGCCACTTTTCTGTATTTCTCCTTGAATGCTGTTTTTTACAGTGCATTTTCTATTTGATTTAATAAGTTGTTGGATGAACAAGTGCTAACAAGAAATTTGAAACTTTTATTACAATCAAGCAGAAGGTTGTCGTGCCTTTTTTTTTTTAATATAGGATGATTATAAATTCCACTGATGTGATCAGTGGAACTTCTATTCATTCCAACATAGCTTTCCAGTATCTTAGCGTCTTTTCTTACAGCACACATAGACCTAGAATACATAGGACACATTCCTTCATATGTTTGGGCTTCTTGTGCCACCTAATTTTATGTGTCAGAGGCTAGAAAGGAGAATCTCTTTACCTGTAGTATCAGTATCCTGGGAAGATGGTATGAACTACACCATCAATGGCTGACTCTCAAAGAAAGTTATAATTGAAAAATTTGTCACCTTTAGACAAAGAAACCTCTGAAAGTACTTGAGACTGCAGCTGACAGAGTACCTCAGAAAGTTCTCCATAAATATATTGTCATTCTTGTACACTGTTCTCTATGGTTGCTTCCCATGTAAACATTAGTATAAGAGTTAACAACCGAAAGAATTCCTTCAAAAAATGATGCAAAAATTTTACATATACTTTGAAATTAAATGTTAGAAGTAATTTTCCAGTATTTTTCACAGAGAGATAGTTAAAAGTTGTGTTGCTTCTGCTAGGGGCATACTAAGAAACAAAGAAAGCAAAAAAACTATTTAAAGAGCAAATCTAGATTAGTTGAAGCATAAACTTAAAAAAAAAAATCAGGGATAAACGTTTGTCTATACCCTTTTCTGGGTCTCAAATCAGGAGCTATGGAGTTAGGACCACAATTCTGAGAAAATACAAAATAGAAAATTTATCACTTAAGTTTTATGTACTGTAAGAAGATATTTTAATAGCATCAAATGTGAAAAACATCGTCAGCTCCTTGAAAGTAGCAATCCATACCTACTATATTGTGCTCATTTTCAGCATTATCAGTTCTAAATGCCACTACTAGACCTTATATTCCATGATTGTTAGTAGTATGAGTATTTTAATCTGGACAGGATTATTTTAGGATCTTATCTGAAAGCAAATATAATAGGGTCCCTATAGTTTGAGTTAGGTCCTGTATTTTTAGAAATGTCTTTGAGTATGCTATATAGCAATATGAATAAAACAGGGATTTTTTTGGGAAACACCTGCTAACATACCAGCTCTTTTATATTCTGCTTACCTTCATTGAACAAAGGCAATTGCCTCCTTTTCTGTCCTAGTGTAGCTTTGCAGATAACTGGAAAGCCTTAGGCCCTTACATAGTAGTAAAAGTTCCCACAAAAGTTCAGCCTCAGCCAAACTCTTCCTCTGGGATCAGAGGCACTTCTTCAAGCTCTGTTGATCTTTTGTCCTGCTTTGACTACAGCTGTAATACCCCCTCTTACCCCCAGAACTGAGGGTGGAAATGTTAAGGAGTTCAGCTCCTCATTCTTTGATAACTTCCAGCTCCAAGGAAAAAAGTGGGAAACAAGTATGACCAGGAATGCTTTCTTGGTTCTCTTGACCTTTAAAGGTCTTTTTTTTTTTTTTTACATTTTCTCTCCTCGCAATATCTGCCTGCAATTAAGCTTCTGCTGAAGACCTTACTGACATTTTTTCATGGATCTTTTGAGTGGAGACAAGTAGAGTTCTGTTACTTTTCTGAACCATTTTTAGCAGAGACTGAAAGTAGTCTCTCACTGAGGAAAACAGATCTCTTCATATTGTTATCCACAAGAGGCACTTAGGACAGACAGGACAAACAGAAAATGGATGGAGTTATTTGCAGGAGACCGCATTAAATTGCTGATCGCCAGTGACATAGTGTGGTTACTTGGGAAAGTGATGACCACAGCATTTCCAGTTTATGATGGTTATACCAAATTTTGTATAGTTTTTGACTGTCCAGGCCTTCATAATGCATCAGACCTCATTAGGGCAATTTGCTCATGTCAATTCCTGTTACAAAAGTGGTAGGCACATGGATGGAGCACTGTAATAGCAGCCTGTTTCAGAAACCATGCTGAACTATTCTGTGATGTGCCTTGGATTTTATAAATAATTGAAAACAATAAGTGGCAGGAGAGCTAACAGCAGGAAGCACGCAACTCACTGTAGTCTGTGTGTGAGCAGCTCCCCTGGACTAAATAAAATCAATAATCACCAACCAGCCTTCCTTGGGTACTATAAAAGCTAAAGATCCCATATTGCCTTTTATAAATGAAAACCAAGTAATTGACAGCAGTGACAGCTGCTGAGAGAATACCACTCACTGCCTGTTCTCAGTGCCTCATTCCTCTCCCTGTCCCCACCAACAGAAACAACAACAGATATACTGCAAACACGAATGACTGGCATTGCTGACATACAGAAAGAAGAACTCACTTGTTGCCTCATAATTGGAAATGAAAAAATGGAAGCACTGCAAGCAAAATGTTGTTAATGAGGCACTCTGTGGGCTCTGATTTCAAAAAGCTAAAATTTGCTTAAATCAAAATAATAAGGAAGAATTCTCTAGGATGCTACTGAGAATTCAGACAGCTCTTGATGTGTCCCCTCCATCCCCATCTAGTTCTATACATTCACCACCACGACCAACTGGGGATAATAATGGGAAGGAAACGTACTAACTGACTCAGTGCATTGCTGTGAGATTATTTATCAGTCAATGTTTGTGAAGTGCTATGAAAATGGAATGCTACCCATAAGTGTTAAATATTATCTTTTCTCAGACTCATTCTCCCCCTTCAGCTTTTCAGCCTACTCTTATTGCTTTCTCTCATAGTATTACTACATACTTTGGAGTGTATATACCCAGCATACCTAAACAGCACACCAGGATTCCAGTCTGCAGAGTAAGCTTGCTTTCAGGAAGCAAGGTCTGTTCTGCAAAATGTTTGCCTGAAAAACTTCTTACAGGCATTTGTTGCAGAGCTAACTGCCTGCCTAAGCTATTCCTTTACAAAATTTTCCTTCCTACTATCCCAAAATTACTCTAAAAAATACTTGAGAGAGCAGCTAACCTGTTTTATGCTGAATCATTGACTCATGACTACTTAAGTGCCTGGCTTTGTACTGACATGCATCCCATGCTGATGCACTGCTTTTCTGCTACTGAATAAGCAAGACAAAAACTACATTCAGTCTGGAACCTTCCTCAGACTTACTGATGCCCTAGGGCATACATGGGAAATCTTTGCTTTTTAGAGGCCATTCACTCTCCTTTCATGATGAGGACAGTCTACAATCCCTTCCCTTGAAAAGAAAGAGCCTAAAATCTCCACCTCTTCTCCTTCAGCAAGAGTAGCTTGAAATCTTTTTAAAAGAGATTTTGAGACACTCACTGTCTTCCCACTCCTACCCATCATCCCCATTTTCCTGCTCATGTCCTTCTTTTGTGAGTGGGAACTAAAGAGAATTGAGAGACTGAGAACAGCGTCCTCAGCTGCTTCCCAGACCACACAGGAGAGCATAATTCTGATAAGTGCTGAAAGGACTGAGCCACAGTAGGTGAGAGCAACATGCAGCGCAGAGCTGAAGAAAGGCACAGGTGACAAAGGGTACTTTGCAAAGCAGGTAGACAGTGCAGAGAGGCAGGAAGAAGGACTAAGGAAGGCCTCATGTAGCCTCCAGCCAGCAAATTCAAGTGTCAAGTTGAGTCTAGGTAAAACGGTATTGATTTAAATCACACATGCTGTTAGTTCTGAGTTACAGGGGATGCCTTGTCTTAAAAATCTACCATAAACACTGAAGTAAACTTCAAATGTCAGATTATGACTTAGAGTCTCAGAAGTCTTCTCCCCAAAGGTTTGGGAAAGAGGTGGTTCATTGCAATAACAGAAGAGCCATGAGATCGCTTCTAAGAGACCCTCCAAAATGCTATAACTCCAGACACTCTATTTTTCATTTTAAAACAGGCTAAATTTTAAAAATTGTCACATATTGGAAAATATGTTGATTTTATCTGTCAACATGTTCTCTATCTAATTTTAAAGGTCCCCCATTCTACCTCCTTTGCAAATGAGACATCCCAAACAGCACATTCTGTTAATCTGAAATGTACCTGCTCAACTGGGTATTTTTAACAGCTAAACAAAACAATTCTGAAAAAGTGCAGTTTAATATGTATCAAATGCTTCTTTTGCCGCCTTCTATATTATGGTTATGATGATGTGGTTTTGCTTTAAATGAACAGACTTCACATTCTCACAGTGATCTGCACTGTATGTGACATGGGGTCTATGTTAGTTCCCTATTAGAAAAAAATCAAATTTCCTATATAACTGAGGACAGATTAAAAGGACTGCATCGGTCATTGTCCGATTTCTCCTTTCGCATTTCTCTAAGGCATTATGTTCTAACGTATACAGAATCAGGTTTTTTTTCTTTTTTTTTTTTCTTTTTTTCCCCTAAGTCAACCCTCAAATCAAGTCAGCCCAAACTAGCATTTTATTTCATGGATTTTCTGTGCCATAGCAAGTGCAGAATATCAGGACTGTTACACCCCTGTGTGATGGACAAAGCTAAGATCTGAAAATCTCTCAATGATTGACAAGAGTTGAACTTTTAAACTTCTCAGACCTCATTTGAAGGATGATCTTTTTTGTCAGACTTTTATCTCAGGATGGCAATTTTGGTGGTTGAGGCATTCGAGAGGAAGAGATCAGCTCTGGTAAAAGAGCTGAGGCAGTGCCCTTTCAAACGTATCATGTCCAAAGACTAAACACACTGCTACTACTTCAGCCAAACCTAAATTTTTGCCACGTTCAGTGACTTCACCTCCAAGTAAATATCTACACATATTTACAGAAGTACAGGAAACAGACATGAAGTAAACACACACCTAGAAAAAGTTAATTAGTAGCAACTGAACAATTCTTTCTTCTTTTAGGATTTTTTTTCCTTATAATAAACGTAGCCTCAGGCATAATCACCACTAGTCTTATCCTGTCTGCTCCAAAACACAGTGGATATTGTTGGGATAAATTACAAATTCTATTACTCCATCTAAAGGAGAGTATTACACACTTCATAAAAAAGAATCTTTATTCCCCATATATACATATTGGATGCAAATTAAAAAGTTCGTCAGAAGATGATATGATTAGTTATTATCTAATATACTTCTAAAAGTAAGTAGTGTCATTTCACATCCTTGTGAGAGGAATTTTGATTTTACATTAAACTGTATGGTTTACAAGGAAAGGTTTTTTTGGTTTTTCTATCTTTCTTTTGTTTCCTGTTCAAACTGTGAATAGCCCCTAATACAGAAGTCTTGGAATGCAAAGAGCTTTCATGTGAGTTTCCCTCAGATGGTACCAACAGTCTGCTTGCTTTCAAGAAATCTGCACACAGGTGAAGAGGGAATGGTAATTAAGATTAAAAACTTTATTTATTGATTTCACATCAATCTTTGCTATTCTAATTATATAACAAAGCATTTTGCAGTATCTGTAAGCAAGAACCATGCTGTTTGATAGTTACATCTGCCCAATGGACTTTTTCAATGAGCATAACAGAAATTACTCAGACATGTTAAGAAATATATGTAACAATTTTGAGGTATATGTAAACTTTTGAGAGTGTTGAGGGTGTAAATTCATTGAGAACTGAATAATTCTTGCTGCATAAACTTGCCAGTTGTCAGCCTGGGCAATTATTCAGGCAAATTACCAGTGGCAGTTTTCAATGGACTTCCAGCCCAGTAAGCTGGGGAAGCTGGGAGATCTAACAGAGAAGGCATTAAGCCGTTTGTACTCATCAATTTTCTATATTCCTCCCTGAACATCTGCTATTGGTTGCTGCTTAGGACAGAATATTCAGCAAGATGGACCTTTGGTCTGACACAGTGTGGTTCTTCTTACATTTTTATGTGCCTGGTAACAGCAAGCTCTGTCACTGTGGAGTTACATAAAACTCCACTGTGGATTTATGTTCATTTAAAAGAGAACTGGAGGGAAAATTTGAGGAAAGATCTTTCTCTCTCACTCGCTCTCTTTTCAGAACATAAGCTCCTGCTATGAAACAGCTAGGCAGCTTCTTCCTCAGAAGAGTTGTATGCAGCCTCATTTCAGCACAGCATCTAGCACCTCCACACTCGCTGGTTCCAAAAGTCAGCTTGGAGTAAGTAATGTAATGGCAATGCTGCAGCCTGAGTGACAAGGATAAATTACCATATGCAGTGGTAAAACAAGTTATTTACCCCATTAATGTGAAATAATGTAAAAACAAGGCCACCATAACAAACAGCTGAGTGCAGAGGTAATTAAAATCTTGATCAAGGACAGAGTTTGGTTGAGCTTGGCTGAATCACATCAGTGTACTGATCCCATGTGCTTTCTGCCTCACAACAAAATCAAATCTAACAGCAGAATGCTGAATTTTGATATTTTTCAGACACCTCCCCACCCCAATCAAAGTTATGGGTAGCCAATGCCAGATGCAGCTTCTACTGTAAAGTAACATTAACTATGAGAAAGAGTGATTCATGCTTTAAAAAACACAGTAGTTCTCTAATAATTAAACAAGAATTTAAAAAATAACTAATTTTGAATCTAAATACCTCTAATTTAGTCTTTACTGTGAAGGCATTTTAGCCAATCACCTTATGCGCCAATGTAAAGAAAACACTGTGAAACTTTTTGTAGAAAGCAAATGATCAGTTCTGTAAATGAAAATACTCTGTGCTAGAATTACTACCAGAGAGCAGAAAAACACCATAAGGACCATGTGTCCATTCTAATGAGCTCAAATTTCAAATGTGGGAATACTCACAATGAACTGCTTGCAAACAAGCTAAAGAATTATTTGCAGACATTATTTGGCAAATTTACTGAATAAATTATTCACTATGAATTATTCACCCAACTCTATTACTTACCCTCATCAGGCATTAAAGCCATCGAAACTTGAGCTTTATTGTTAACCATTATAATTATGAATTATAATTAATTCTTAACACTGTTGTCAAGAGACTGCAACATGACTGAAAAGTGCGCAACATTACAAAGGTATCAATGGCACAAATAATTCCCTCTATGAAAAACATGGCATTAAAATAGGCTGAAAATGAATCACCGTCAATGAGTAAGCAATATAATAATTTGCTCCTAAAACAATTAACATTTCAAATGTTAATTCTTCTGTTCTCTGCAGCCCAGATAACAATGATTCACTGAGCTTGAGAAAGCTGCAAGCAAATCTAACTGGGCAACACAAGGGAAAAAGAAGTTCCTTTAGAGAATTTACCTCCTATCTCTTTGTAGCAGTTGTTGGGCAATTTTTAAAGCATTATTTACGTTGTAGCTTAGTGCTACTGAGAACCATACTACATAAACATCTCTGGTTTTTTACATATAAGAATAAAAATAGTGCAGGATATTAAAGGGGTGATAGCCCCTACACCTGTTCACTGTGGTCATCCTAGCTACAAAAATGTATGAATTAAATGTTCATTTGAACTGCAACACACTCTCCTCTAACTCTTCATAAGTCATAACTAAAACTGAATGTCTGTAGGCTAAGTATCTTTGGTTCTTTACAACTTTTTCCTGCAGTAGTTGTACTCAAATTTTACTTCTTTCAGAATATTTTTTTTTCCTTACTTCTTTCAAATTGTGATATTAACAAAGATTGCCATTTCCTTGCTGTAAGAGTGTTTGATCTAGAGTTTGGAGCCCATTAAAATCTTTTCTCTATAGTGTGATGCCCTCACTGCTATATTTCCAGTTGAGATAATCTTGTCATAGTAATTGCTGCTGTCATCATCAGCATTAAGGTTCATTTTGATTTCTTTTTGAGTCTACATGTTTGCTTAGCTCTTCTAGCAGCATGACTAATCAGGATATTTGACATCTGAGCTTCGAGGTTTCCAATATTTGTGTGGTCATTTGAAATCTGGAGGCCAGCAGATACTTCACACATTGTCTAAAGAATCCTCGGAAACATTTTGCAGTCAATGTTACAAGAAAATTTCTGATTGTGGTTACAGACATCTAAATTTTGCTGCATGTTACCAGCCATTTTGGCATATGCAAACACAGCACATTTTATTCTGGTTGCTTGAACAGTTTTGACATGCAAGTTTTTAACCCACGCCAGCAACATTACTAAGTATTCTGCAAGATAAAAAAAACCTCATGAAACATTTCATTTGAGGCGATATTTTTACCCTTTATTCCTATTAGCGTACTGAGACAAATCTATCAAGGCAGCACTGCATTTGGACCTAATTACCTTAAAAAAACCCACTAGATATTGAACACTAAACAATTCTCAAATAATTGGAATACTACTATTCCTATTTTGCCTGTCCAGATAGCTAAGACATGAGTATCTGAAGATATCAAAGTGGTTTAGAAGCCTGCTTATTTTTAATAGAGAAGAAGGTATCAATAAGTATTACAGCTTCCATGAATACACAGTAAAATATTAATAAAATATCAGTCATGAAAATCTGACTTGTTCATAATTAATTAGAGTACATCTGATAGGTTTTTTTTCTAAGAATCGTATTCAAAATAAATGACCTGTCAAGCAGCATTTTGAATACAAACTGAAGGTTAAAATAACTTAATATGGGCAAAACTTTCTCATTCCTATGAACTAGTATGACTAGTGTAAATGTGAAAGACATCATCTGTCACTACCATAACATTTATTTTTTTGGGGGGGGAGCGGGTTGGGGGGTGGGGAGGAAGGACTATGTTAAGTAGATAACTGCATCTTAAAAGTTCATGGCTGTGCATGTTACCTGAATGCAGTGGCAAACTAATTTAGTTCCACTTGTGATCTTGCAATAATTTCTGTCAATCAGGATGGCATTAATAAAAAACCTCAATCTAAACAGAAGTGCTGTGCAGCGTGTATAATGTATACACTCATTGAAAGAGGCTGAAAAGATTGCAGTCACACAATTAGGGTAACATTTGACAGCTTTAATCACTTTGAATCTCTTCACATCACTTTTAAATGTCAAAACCACCTCCAGAGATCTCATCAGAACAAAGCATTACTTAAATTGCAAATGAAACTATCCAAATTCAGCACACTATTATTAAAAATATAAAAAATGCCCCACATTATTTTATGAAAAACATTCATAAAACATTCTATGATGCAACATTGAAATGAGCAAAACAGGAAACAACTATGGCTCATTAAAAAAAGGTATTAATGCTAAATTTACTCTCCATTAGCCTGTCACAGGATATTATTTTTCAAACTGTGCTGTGCTGTCTTCCCCAAGCAACCAGGATTACTTTTTCCATATAAAAAATTAAGAGTATTTAAAGTATGAGATTCTTGTAATTTGGTGAGGAAAGACAGATGGCTGTAAATAGGTTTTTGTACTGATGTCATATATCAAAAGGCTGTTTATCCTTTTCATTTATGTTTTTCTTGGTCCCTTTGTCTACAACAATTGTAGCTGCTACCTCCATGACATATTGCCGTGTATCCTGTGTGACTTATTTGTATACAAACAATAGGTAGTGATACATCCTTAGGTTTTAAATGTATCCTTTAATTCATTGTTTTCTCTGTGTTCACTGTATCATACTTTTGAAGAATTTAAAAATGCAGTAATACAAAATCTGTTTCTTAAAAAACACATTAATTTCTTCAGTGTAAAATATCCCAGTTATCCGGTTAGTTTCTACAATATTACTATTTTAAAATTGTTAGTTCTTTTCCCATCTAAACCACCACACAAACGGAAAGAAAAATAACCTGACAAAAATCTCTTTGTGTCAATAAAATACTTCCTCCAGCTATAACACTGAAGATATTCCTGTAGTGAAGCCAACAGTACTTTATACACACAATTGTACTCTTTGATAGCCTTTCAGACTGGTAAGAAAACCCGCCACTAGAAAGTTGAGGTCCCAGTAACAGATCTATAGATGTATATTTCTTGTGATCCTTTGAAACTCTCTTGGATCATCTTAGGGTGGGTGCCCAAGTAAAACACTAGCCGCATATTTTATTTTTTTTAGAGGTTCATGATTTCCTAGTTTTTGAAGATGCTGAGAAAACCTCCTGTGTTCAATCTGATTTTTAGTGGAAATTTTATTTTCTCAGCATTATCAAAAATCAAGGCTCCTAAAGACATACTGAAGTATTGCATATCTGACAAACATTAGATACCACCATTTTAAAATAGTCTTAAATATCTGTTCTAGTTTCATTATTCATAGCATTGGAGTTAAAAGCCAGCTTTGCTGCAGTGTTGCACTTGATTTAATTAACTGTTAATCTACGCTGAATGTGAAGAATGAAAAGAGGGAGTAGAACAGGTAGAAAGTTATTCCTATTGAGATGTATAGGAGTCACTTGCTGTTGAAAAACGTTAAACACAACATTAAAAACTGCCCCTCTCACAGACTCAAGAACCATTGCACCAATCAGTAAAATTTAAACAGCATCTACTTTGAAAGGGATGCAGCTGATCACTAATATATGGACTTGTAGCCAGGAGAGACCACACACAGCATGCCTATTAACAGGTCACCGAGTTTCTTTCTCTTTTCAATACACCTCAGTGCACGGCAGCTAGTTTTCTCGCTCAGCAAGCAACACACAGCATGTACAACTTTGAAAAATCCTACACTGCAGGGAATATTTTGCTGAAGCCACATGATAAGATTACCAAGTGGCTTAGTCCTTGCTCTCTTTGTCCTTGGGTTTACTGCCTCCAATGATGGGGCAAATATGGTGGATGACATAAAGGTAAGGTTACTCACCTGTCTGTCACATTCCCTACACCACGTTCTGATATTAGGAACCATGAGCCTTCATATTTCTAAGTTTAAGCACACTTTCCTGCCTTTGTACATAGTGTAACAGGCTTTGTAGATTTTTGTAACAGGCTTTACACCTTGAGAAAATTGCAAACATTTTGTGACCTACCCTGCAGCCATGACATTCAGTAAAATCTTGGTGCTGTTGACTTCACTGAAATGTCATCTATCATGTATAGGGTTAATTCTAGATAGCAATACAAACCAAGTTATATTTCTTACTGTACTACTGTTTTCTTGTGTGACCTTGTATGAGTCATTTTACCTCAGAGGACCTCACTTTCTTCATATGTAAAATAAATGCCCAGAGACCATTAATATTCCTCATTTTATTGTCCTGCAAATTCCTTAAATCAAAAGATTTAAAATAAGTGCAAGATACTGCTCCAATTACCAAATATATGGTGCTGACCAGAAAGGATCTTTTATTCTATTTGGGCATTTGTAGATCTGAGCTGTGGCACCCGTTCAAGCTGCAGCCTGGTTGTTTACTTTCTTTATCTCATAGTGTCACATACAGTAGCATGTTTGAAAAAACACTGAGGTGACTGGAAGGTCCTCCCACAGGGACAAACACTCTAATGTGAACATATATTATTCACTAGGTTATAAGCAAGGGAAGGCAATTACAGCAGAAAGAAAGAAATGCTGCAGCAGTGGCAGTATTCAGTATGTTGTAGAGCAAAAACAGAGGAGCAGTGAAAGTCAGCAGTCGGATAAACTTGTCATCTGTTACTACCACAGTATTGACCAAAGGCCAAACAAGTTTCAAGGCCTTATTAAAGCTGATCTGTACACATAGTTAGTAGAAAAACAATACCTGACTTAAAGAGCTTGCAATCTAATCAAAGGGTTATTATGAGACAGTCTTTCCGCGAGGGGATGAAAAACCACAAATGGATACATAGGGACAAATAGAGACAGCTTGTCTGCTCAATTAGATGTTGATTCAACGTTCTCAAACCATCCCTGAGTGACACAAACAATGCTGGCATGGGGCCACTCTTGCTTGTGGCCAAGAATCAAACCCGAATGATGAAACATGGTTTCTAAAAATGAGGTCAAAAAGGGCTTAGCAAATTTGTTGCAAGAGCAAAGCAAGTGGCTGGTGGTTTTGGCCAGATGTTTTAAACATGATATATCATCAAGGATCCACTAAGCAGACTGCTTGCTAGTACAGTGGTGTTACAGAGCGTAATTATTTCCTCTGTTGAGGAGTTACTGTGTCATTTGGCCAAATGACAGATTTGGAATTTACTGTAAAAGAGACTCCGGCTTTCTTACTTCAGTACCTATGCAGTTTTGCAAATGCAACTATACTGGCCTTGAACAGCAGCTTGTCAGATTTATTTCATGATAACTATCTATGATCTGCACTGTAGGAACTTCTGATCAGTACCTGAAGCAATGGAAGCAATGCTATGAAAATAAAAAGATTATAGATTTTTCTGTACTGTGATAGAAAACTCAATTAGAGCCAGCATTCTTTCTCAAAATTCTTGGAAAACATTCATGGTAACTGTTTTTGGAGAACATTCCTTTCTTCTCTGGCTTACTTGAAAAACTAATGAAACTGCAATGAAAAAGAAATCTGCTTTGAAGGAATTAGGTTTAAAGTTAGTTGCCAGGGGGTTGACATATTGAAGGAAACCTGAAAATTCTGTTGACTACTTGGTGACATATCAAGAATTTCTAATTTTGCTATGTAAAATATATATTTTGCAACTCACATTTTTTAAAGGTGAAGCTTTTTTCAAGCATGTACTTGCCTATTGACACATTTGTCATAGTCACTCAAACTGCTCTTTCCCACTCTTTTTTGTATGATAAACGCCTAATGTGTTATCAAATGGCAGTGGATGTTTTCTTCCTCTGTTAGCACAGGATTTTAAGCATTTATGTGTGTATATACAAACTTTAAGCTTTTTACTAGTCAATTACAATTCAGAACTCATCTAAGGACTGAAAAAGATAAAATTATTAGCAAAAGAACTGGGCATGCCCACGGCTGATGTCCTGGTGAAGAGGGAATTATTTTAATAAGTGTGAGAAAGAGGTTTAAGAATCTAGCTTTCCCACTGGGAAAAGAACTGAGCACAGTATGAATCAAAGTTCTAAAGTAAACTAAGCAAGATAGACTGTTACACCATTTAGCAGACCAGCTCTTTAAGTTATATTATCCAAGCTTTCAGAATGTAAAAGGCCTTTCTTCAGGGATGAATTATGGATATCATGTTAAATTTATAACCCACTTCCATTACAAAGACCTATTTTAGCCTCTTGTCTAATTATGATTTAGAAAATTGGTTTGGCCTGAAAATTGTCTGATTTACTCTAAAGGCAAAGGAGAATGTTTCCACAGAGTGCAAACATAATTTATGGCACAGTTTTTCAGGCAGAGGTCATTCAATTATTTCCCTGATTTAAAATTTTGTCTTTCATCTAACATTTCTTTGGCTCCACCTAGGTCAATAATAGCTTATTGTTATCTCATCAAGTCTACATGTTCTTTTTTTTCCTTTTATTTTTTTGTTTGTTTTAAAGCATAAAGCTATTGAAAAATTGTGAATTATAGTTCATAAAATGATAATACATATTCATAAGTATTTTTTGTAGCCTGTTGTTTTTCTATCACAGTTCCATGGATCAGAGGAAAAAAGGTCTAAGAAGAAGGGTTAGACTGAGGTTTTTGCAAAGGACAGTGTATATGTGTACGTTCTTCCATTATTGAAAATCAGGGGGACATATGAGCCAAAAATTACTTTAGTGCATATGCATTATGTAATTGCAGACATTTGCCTATTTATAGCTTTAGTAAATTTAGTCACATTTTAATGCTGCAGTAGACATAATTATTCCGACAAACTTGTGATAAAGCTAGTTATCTCAATGTGAGAAAACAAAGTTCAGTTCTGTCTGAGGGGATCTGAGCTGTGTTCTTGAGCAGGGAGAATACATGTGGGAGTTTTAAGTGGCTGCTGTTGAATGAGTTCCTCATCTGAGGGACTAGTTTATTTTTCATCCAGTCAGAAAGAAGGGCGGCCAGCAGGAGGATGAGAAGACCATCAGTGGAGGGGGGAACACTCAGACAGAGAAGGGAAATAGGTTCAAATTCCTACTCTAGTAATCTGTAAATAAAACATAAATATATGCCATAAATCTAGAAACAATATGCTTTTCTTTCTAGCTCAATGGCTTAACAAGTTTAAAAGCTTGTTAATTATTATATATATAATTATTAAATTATCTTGAGAGGTGAAACAACTTCTGCATTTGCAATGGAAATTGCAATGGAAAGAAAGATTTTAGGATATCATTGAAAGTAGGCTGTAAAAATAGTTTAAAAATATTTTTTTGCCCTTTTTTTTTTTTTTTTTTCAATCATGTCCAGAATAGAAGAGCAACCTCCATTTTGGGAATTATGTCAGCAGTCACCTTCTTTCTGATTGATAATTGTAAAGTTATATGGATGAGATATTCTCTGATGTATGTAATAGAATTTTAATTTTAACTTTATAAAATGCTTTTATAAAGTGGGAGGAATAAGCTAACATTATACACTTTATACAAAAAAAATGTGAACCAAATTCTGTGATATAAAACTGATCTGCTTTAGGTGCTTCCTATACCTATACTAGTGTCTTTCTCCAAATACCCAACATGAGTTTTTTCCTCATTTCCAGTTCCTCCAAATTTGGATCTCATCTTAATGATTTCACCAATAATGAGTAAAATCATTCTTTGTCTGGGACCTCAGTACTTGACTGACAACGCTGAGACAAATGTTGTCAGGGAGGCTCCCAGAGAGAAATCCAGACTCTCTTAAAAGGTAAATTACAAATTGGAGACAACCACAAACTAATCAAAATGTAATAGGAAAATAATTTCTCTCTGGTCTGTGTTTGTCTATGCAGTTAATCCAAGCTTGATTCAATAATACCACTTTCTGTTTCTTATGGACAGCCCTTGTCAACCCACAAAAATTATTATTTGAAGCTATTTGTTGGGTGAACTCTGTCACAACTACCAAAAAAAAAAAGAACCAAGAGAAAAGGAAAACGGTCTCTAAAGCTCTAAAATGTAATGTACAGAGCAACCTAAGGGGACAGGTAGAGAGCAGCCTTCCTATACACGTGAAGCCATACCATTTAATGCTTATATACACAAAGATGTTCATGATGTCAGGTAGAATGTGAATTTACAGTACAATCTCTTCAAGCTACTCCTGTTTAAAATCTCCCATCAAATTTCTGCTTGCAACCTCTTAGTCTGTTCTGTCTTTGAGTGATATATTAGAACATAAAAGCATAAAAAGCACCTTTAGAATTTCTCAGAGTGTCTGTGGTGAATAGAGTTAGGACCTGCATTTAAATCTTTCCCATGTTTTCCCTTAGAAAACTATCTTTTCAACATTCCTTGCAAAAGGATATTTTTTTTTCAACAATCATTGCCATTATTCATACAGCCACTAACCGGCAAATTGTAAATGCTGGATATGAGTGATTTGATTCAAGGTGTAAGTGAGGCCGAAATTCGGGGAAGAGGGTTCATGGATTGAATTCAGACATTATAAATAATAAAGGAATACTTGCAGGAAAAAGTAAATTGTCAAAACAAATTACAATGAAAAACAAACTCAGCCATGTCCTGTGGACGAAGCATTTTTAATTATTATTTTTCCCTTGGTTTCCTTGCCTGTAGTGTCTCTGTGATAGATGTGTTAAAAGTTTCTTCTAAAATGTAAAGTGTGAATGCTAAACACTTTGTAGAATGCTGTAGCCCCCTTTTGCTGCCATCCCTTCTCTCTAGTTCTTTCTCCCTTTTCTCTTAACCCTGTGCAGCATTACTTAGTGTAGGGTCTGCCAAACAAGAGGTGAGAGATGATGGACCCCCTGAGGAATGAGAAAATGGAGAGGCTGACTGCACACATTGCACATGAATAGCAGGAGGAGATGCTATTCTACTCTGGTTCCTTTCTGCCATCTAAAGGTATCCTCTAAAGGAACTTAGCATTACATAGTGCTTTGAGCAATGAACTGTGAGTCAGGAAACCTGGGTTCTATCCCTCGCTGCATAATTTTGAATAAATCACTTGCCTGGACTCAGTTTCTCCATCTGTAAAACACTCATTATGACTATCTTTTGAAAACTACTTTATGGTGTGTGGCTGAAAAACAAATTAGAAGCCCAAATTTCTTTAAATCAACTCTTCACTAATGTAGAATGGAAAGCTGAGATAACCAATGTGAAGGAAAAATACAAATATTTCTAGTGCTTGAAGACTAGCACTGCCCCATGTGAGAGTTAGCTTGGACATCTCTGTTATCCATTACACAGTTGTGCATAACCTGCTTATCTGCTAATTATAATGTGTAGTTGATTATAGGCAGCTATGACTTACAAAATGTCACGGTTTGGGCTGGCCGCTATATGAATAGCAGATGCTCTCTTTGTCCTCTCTCCCCTTCAGAGAAGGAGAGAAAATGAGAGAAAAAGACTTATGNAATTCAGGAACACACGATCAGGATTAAAGGCAGACAGAGTCCTCCTTGGACGCCAGCCAATGAAGAAAGAGACTGACCTCTTTGATCTCTCAGCTTTTACACTGAGTAAAATGCAGATGGGATGGAATACCCTGTTGGTCAGGACCTGTCCTGTCCGCTCCTCCCTGCAGGTGTGACCCTTTTACACTTTTCCACTTCTGACCCTTCAACTTGGTACATAACAAAGTGAGCTGACCTTGGTTGTTACAGAAGTAAGTATAAGCAGGAGTCTCTCTGCATACCATCTCTTGGTATTCACTACAAACATCAGAGCTTATCTGCTAGAAGCTGACACTGTCTGAAAAATATGCTCTTCATTTCAGAGACTTAGTTAGAAGAGGCTTACCTGAAAAGTAAAATTGCTGAAAAGAAAAATGGTTTTGTTTTACCTCAAACCAGGACAAAAAATGAAGAACGGAGGGGGAAGAGGAGAGAACAAGGATATCTGCATGTTCTAAATGATTAAGGGAGCCAGAAAAGTTTTGCTTGAATTTTGTAGCTAACGCTACTTCTGTACTTCCACTTCATCAGCAGATATTGGACTTAATGACCAAGTGGTTTTACTGGTCCCTGTTTCCCTGAATCCCAAAATTTGAGCAGACTTTATCTTCTACTTTTACTAATAGTAGAAATCTGCTACTGTATGTTCCTCTCCCAGGTTCATACAATTATAGGATAGTATAAGGGAACACAGATCTCTTATGAATAAATGCATGCATTAATGAATAAAGCTAGAAGTGTGTACATAGAGACTGCACAAAATTTGGGACTTAGGAAACAGCAATCACTGCGAAGATGACTTGGCTGTTGAGTCCAATACCACTTTCATCAGGACAGAAAAAAAGAGTGCAAGAGTGCAATTCTGAATCTGGGAAAGGCATGTTCAGAGGGATGATGTCTTTAATTTTTCTCTTGGATGTCTAATTTATTGTTATTTTTTAAAGTTAAATATAGTACCTAACTCCTTCTTGGGACTTCACTATTAGTCTTTCTGGCTACATCTGTTCCTGGATAAATCCACCCTTCTGATACCTTGGCCATTTGGTGGCGTGGCGCACAATCATGCCCTCCAAAAAGAATGCTAAGGTCGACTCTGTCTTTACTGCATATCAGTGGGAATTTGTCATGCTGTTATAACTATCTCATTATCCTTTACTTGGCTATACAGGGTCTTCTCTAGACACTCCTACATGACTCAGCTGGCAGGAGAGCAAAGCCTGTGAAGACATTGTTTAAGGAACCAAGTTCCCTCCGAGTGCAAAATATGGCACAGCTCATACCTACACTGTGTACTAGGTAGACCATCTGGTAGACTGACCTCTGAACCATGCCTGGCAACAATGCTGAACAAACTGCTTGATCCAAGCTAGGCTGGAGCTGTAATGCTAGCATATATGTCAATAAAGACACATACATTAGAGGTTTATGGTCCTGGCGCAAAATGTACAATGAACAAACTTAACAGTGTGCAAGAATTTGCAGTGACCCACTGTCCCATTTCTGAAGCAATATAATAGTACCTTCCTTACTTATATGCTTGATGGGGGATAAAACCTTGAATGGCTGTGAAATGCTCAGTAGTCAATAACTTTGATTAGTAGCGTTCATTGGGTTTTGGCATGCCTGTAGATTAAAGGATCAACAGAACACAAGTAAGAAAGGTCGGCCTATTGTGAATGTCTTCCTAGCTGTTACGAAGGGATGTAGACCAGATCAAGAAGATTCTGTCCAAAAAGACAGAACAGTACATGAGAGGGACTTGAGCTGGTAGCAGCACAAACCCACATGTAAGAAGAATCTTAGTCAATTTGAAAAAAAGTGGATATGCATAATAACTCAAAGAGGAAGCAGTAAGGATAACAGCTAATTAGTTATAGCTTAATGTTTTGATATATAATCTCAATTTTAAAATCAACAATAATAAGCAAACAATCCCCCAACAGACAATCTAACCATCACTTTCTCACTCATACTTTTAGTAAGAGATACAGTACAAGTGGTTATTAGACAGGGGTATTTCTCTTTTTGATAAGTTTAATAAGAATACTCTGAAGAGAAACAAGAGGAAATTTAGCCTAACACATTTTTAAAACAAAAAAGTGGCCTTCATTTCAATGTTTAATATGCATGCACACACACACAAAAACAAAAAGCTCCAAAGCAGACAAGAAAATATATAAAGAGACAAACAGACATGATAAAACAGATGAACACTTATGGCCTCACAAATGAGAACAAGAATAGTTAAACCTGGACATTGAAAAAAGGTGGAAAAAGGATCTGGCAGTGAGGTTAAGCTGGCTGGGGCAGCAAATGAGGAAGCTGCCTTCATCAGACTTATCAGTAGCTATGCATATTAAAAAAGTGCAACAAAGAACAGTGAGTGAATCGTTCTGTAACCTACAGAGATGAGAATAATCATTGCGATCCACGCTTTAGTGCTATGTGAAGGAGGCAGAAAGATAAAAAACCTTGTGGGAAAATAAAGGGAGAGAAAAGAGTATTCTAAAACAGCTTAAAAGTTCAGAGGAAAGGTCTCAGAGGAGATCCATAGTTCTTGCCTATGGGGACAAAAATGGTGTCCAGTGTCACACAAAGAAATGGAAAGATTTTAAAGGAAGGCACTAATTATATTAAAATTCTGATTATGTTGAAGTTGAAGACTGCAAACTGGAGAAAAACTATTATGGAAGATAGAGTGAAAAGAAACCCATATTGCGTAGAAGCTAAGATTTATTTGCATTACTAGTCTGCAGATGTTCTGTAAAGTCAAGAGATTTTTCAATTGCCTTTTCAGTCTCTGGGGGAAAAGCTGAAAAATTTTACTAAAACAGATTTTTGTATTCCTCTTTCAAGACAGGGTGGAAATATATAATATTTACAAGCACAGAATGGTAAGAAATCGAAGGATTTTAAAAAAATAAATGATCAATAGTTCCCTTGCAATCATATTGGTTCTGGAGGTAGTGCTTTCACTTATGACACTTCAGAAAAAAATCAAAATTCTAACATCACCATTTGTACTGTAAGCTTACTAGAAAATGATGACAAATATCTGAAAAATCACTTATGTCATTCTCTATATGGAACTATCCTCTGATACTGCATGGAACAGGAAAACATATAGGTTTAAATTATTACATAAACAGTAAATTCTGAAGCTTTAAACATGGAGTAGGATTTTAATAACAAACTTGTGGTTCAGACCACGTTCATCAAATTGTTTGTAAGGTCTTTAAAGGACACTGGGAATAGCTTTACACAAACCTGAGTGGTTTATAATGTAATCAAAAATCTCCAGAAACATGCTTTGATGTACAGTCAAACAAAACTTAGCAATTTGAGTTAATTTTTCTTTAATTAATATAAACCTGAAACTCAAACTAAAAAAAAAAAAAAAACTCAAAGAAAAACTGAAAAATCGTAACATGAAATATATACAGACTTGTTCTTTTTCTTTCTATCTCAGATAAACTAAATAACCCTTTTACTTGTAAAATACTCTAAAACTCCAAAGAAGGTAAAGAAAAGAGTTCAGCATGCTAAATTCATTCCACAGAAATAGTAAGGTAAATATAAACTTAATGCTGAGTTTCTATTAAAAATTTTCTTTCTTTTTCAGTTTCACAAATATTACGGTAAGCATGTTCACACTATTTCAGACTATACTGGAAAATAGTCAATGGTCATTACAGCAAAGGGCTGCCACCTGTTGCTTTTTATGTATAATGACCAAAATACACAAGCAAATCAATTAATGTAGTGATGATGGCAAAGGGGATCAAGTAAGGCTGTCTGTAAGGTAGGATAAAGATACTTCCTTATTTCTCTGAGGTGTCAAAAGGAAGACTGAAACTCCACTGACTAGGCTAACAAGGGTTAAACAATCACCTAAAAGAAGGTAAATTATTCCTTAATCTCAAAAGTGTGCTGTACAGGTGACCACTGCTTTCATACTGAGCATCACTAATTTTAATGTTCAGTACAGTTCTGCATGATGGTAGGTGATAAATGCACATGGAAATCTTTAAGATACAGGCCAGATCGCTAGGTGATTTATTCAGATCTTGCTTTCATTAAGCCTGGGAAGTCCCATTGTCATTCATATTGCTACCAAGTAAACCAAGTAACAACCAACAACCATGCATAAAGCAAAATTCCTGTTTGGTTCCTGCTGAGATGCATAACTTTTTACATGACACTTTTATTGTAATTTGAAAGTTTTATGTGTATTCTTCTTGTGCATGCCAAAGTGGAACTGACTTTCTCAAAGTTTATCAATGAGAAACAGCTTGTTTAGCAAATGGAGCATCCTCTCCTAGATTATTTTAGTATTGTACTGTGACTTCTGCTATGTCATCCTTTAATTCTTATTTCATGCCTACAATTTAAAATTAGATATGCTCAGGAAGTTGTCAAGAATTTTTCATTTTAAATGTTCTCTGGATTTTCTTCTGATAAGCACAGTAAAGTTGCAGTTGGGACTGCATCTTAAATGGTTGGAGGGCACACTTTCCACATTTGACTGAATCTGCAGCTAGGATAAGGAATGGCCCAGTAGCAATGATGACAGCCACATTTCAGTATCCTGGGGAAAAGGAACATGCCTGGTCATCTCCATTTTTGTTGTAAATGGCAAAAGTAGAACTATTTCCATCAGCTGGCATGTACAGAATAGCTTTTATATTCTGCAATAATCATAAGTAGTGCAGAGAACATATAATAGATGTTTATATAGCTATTTATCTTCAAATAAGGAAAATATTTTTACAATACCTTATTACAAAGTTCATTTTGTGAATTTATTTTCTACAAAGAACTTCGAATTACAGTAGTGAGTAAATACTAAGGTACGACATGAAGTTTAATTTATAAATACATTTGTTTCTTTCTCACTGCATAGGTACTTAAGCATTAAAATGGGTGGGCAAAACATTAATAATAATGACTTTTGTTCATTATTACAAAGTATGTGTAAAGAAAAACTGATTTGTTAGTCATGATTCTCATGAAAATGTCAGAATGAACTGAAATACAAATTAAACATGTTGTTAACTCTAAGTTCTGATTTTTCAGTTTATGGCTACAAGAATAGAATCTTCTCTTGTAATAAAATTTTGACTCTACAGATTTAGAAACATTATATTTACCTTTAAAGACAATTTTTGTCTTTGGTGTGTTTTAACAACTGAAGAAGTATTAATACCTGTCCAATTACATAACCATACTCATTAACATTATTATTAGCATTATCCATTCATTATTGAAGTTTAATTTTATTAGACTCCTGACACAACATTTGTCCTGTAAATCAAACATCATTGCTGTATTCATGTGGGAAGTGCCTCCAGTAGTCAAGCCTTAACCCATATCTGCTTGTATCCGTCTACACAGCCCATAGCGCTCTCTGCAGAAGTACGCAATGCCAGTCTGTACTGCACAAGGGGAGTGAGGTGCTGGTATTTCTAAAGTAACAGAGGCTGCCCTAGTTCTGGAAGCAGGCATTGCAGCAGCACAATACTACACCAGAGCTAATCAGTCCTTTTAAAAGACACGTGGCTATACAGCCTTGAATCCACTGCCACACTGACACAGGAAAGTATTTCTGTGATATATGGGAGCTAGATAGCTTTGAGAGCACCAATGCAGAACCTTCACATGCTAGTATGCTGCCTATCGAGCTATTTGGGAAAAAAAGAGAGGCTCCAATCTCACAGTAGGCTGTTTGAGAAAATCAAGTCATCTGCACTGGCACAGACCAAGGCAATTCTCCTGGCTCCTGTGCCAGAAACACAAGGAAAGATTATTTAGTGCTGTCTGAGTTCAGACACAGTCTTGGCCTTTTGGAGTCAAGCCTTATGAAAAGCATTGAAATTCTGTCCATGCACAGAGGCAGAACATCAGGGTCCAACACCACATGATTTCACACGTGGTGGCATGGTCGGTTAATCAGCTACAGCCCACAGCCTTCCACTCAGATGTTGCCTTTCCCTCTGTGTCAGTATAGCTGTGTGCATGCCACATGGAAACGCAGTGAGGAAATGGCATGGGTAAAAAAAAATATCTTCCCTTGTATCCCTCTAATTTTTCCTTTTTGTCTTCAGCCCTCGCTTCTCTGGTGCAGTTCACTGTGCAGCCTCTCACCTATACTCACACAGACACAGAACAGGAACAAGCTGGAGCAGACCTTATCAAGCAGGGCAACAGCTTCCCAGGGTGATACCGCTCCTTGTGTGGGAGCAAAAAAATCAGTCCTTTCATCTGGCTAGCAAACAATTTGATAAATATCTTACCAGAAATGAGTTTATTAGAAGTGAGAAATAATTGTTAACTCATACCTTGTGGTATTCACTCCCACAAAGCAGCAGAGAGAGGAAGTGAATAAACTACTTGTTTTGGAACATAAACATCCTTCTGTGCTTCCCAGCTGCTCACAGCAGGGTTTTCCGCTTCTTGAAACTAGTTAGTAATGTCTACTTCTAAAGGCTAGTGGATCAAATCACCTTTTCTTCTCATGGATATGGATAGTTTTTGAGTCAAATTAACTGTCTTTCAAAGCAATTGAAAAGCCTCCAGACCCCTGGTGATCCACAATGCATGGTACGTTTGTCATTGGCTAATCTTGCTTTAATGGACAGAGGTTCTTGCTCTTTATTGTAGTGAAATCACTCATTTTGTAATTAAAGTAAGTGCTTACAAAAATGTAATCTTAATTATGTTTTGTAACAAAATGGAAGTTATCACTTTACCTTGCACCAATATTATGTTTAGTTTATCCTATTCAAATTGAGAACTTATTAGTCAAATCTGATGAGCCAACAGTATGTTTTTTCTATTTACTTTTCTAAATCTGTTTGCACTAGCAGGACTTTTTTTTTCCATTTCTGTAAATGGTGCAAAAATAGGCTAAAAACACACACAAACAACAAAAGTAGATATGCAAAGGACTTACAGACAACATATTTCAAATACATTCTTCTGATATATACAGAGAGCCTTCCTTTCTCCTTCATTTATGCTGTATGTCACCTCTTGAAACATTCTCTCTAGAGTACTGAATGCTTTTTAATGTTTTCATATGGCAATCAATAATTATCAATTATACACTTAGTCATATAGTGCCAAACCCTTTCATTTAATACTTGGTTCATCAATTGTTCATATATACGTTCTGTCAAGCAGCTTAATGATATGATTGAATTGTGTGCTATTGATTTTCTATCTGTCAAGTTTATGCAGTGATTTGGAAATACTGGGCCTATACACTGATGTAATTTCCTTGACTTCAATAAAGGCATTATTCTGTTGGTGTAAGGGACTTGATAATCAGATTGCCAAACATCTGGAGTGAAAGACCTTTTTGGTGAGGGTATAATGCTGCCCTCTACAGTCTCTTCACCTAACAAATTAGGTTCTAGTTCCTTTTAAAATGTAAGTGATTACTTCGGTGTCGTAGTTGATTACACATACTCTAATTATACATGTAATCTAATTGTAAACTAATCTATACGAGCCTTTATTGTTTAGAAATATATAGGTTAATCATAAGAGAGATGGGCATGCTGGAATTCTGTTAAAAATAATGACATCATCTTTAGAAAATCAAAATAAATCAAAACCTGGACAGGGAATTGAAAATGTGCAGATCACTGTGCTTGCACACGATATTTGCAGTGGACCTGAGATACACTGGAGTAAAACCAGTCAGTTCACTGATTTGATACCTATTACAATAAAATTAGCTAGGTCAGTTAGACATTAGCTAGACAGCAGACCTAAGAATAATGAGAATTTGGAACACTCAACATCTCTTACAGTACTATATTTCTAGTGCTGTTGAAATATTTTCTTTTTTGATTGTTCTGAAATCATACTTTTCCAAAAGAATACAATGTTTCTTTTCCTCCTACAACTTGAATTTTCATAAGAAAAGGCAAAGATTGGTAAACATAAACTCAAATAACTGAAAAAGTAATCTAAACACTAAAAACAACAGAGGAAAAAAGCTGAACATCACAGCTATTCAATGGTGTCTTATATATTCTTAAAAAAATGAAAATAATTTCTCTCTTGGATACTTGCTTATTTCCTGACTTGTTAACCTTCTCCCTTCCTCCTGCCAGGAAGAAAAATCCACAAGAAAAAAAAGCCCACAACCAAACAAAAAGAAACCCTCGCCTTCTACATAACTGACAACTTTGAATGACAGCGTGTGGAGCAAAGGATATATATTCAATCAGCTCAGTCTTATAATGGGTTGCTTTTCATATTCAAATAAATGCCCACTAATAAATACCAGAATCATAAATGCATCCCACAAGGAAATCTCATTAAAACTTATTCATTCCATCCTTCTAGTTCCTCTCCAAATGTCAGAGATAAGATCAGCTTTATAGTACTCCTGGAAGATTAACAAGTATAAAACTTTTTGAAGCAGTTGGGCAAGTAAATCTTAGTCAAGAGACTTCTGACAAGACCTCCCTCATATTTAAATTATAGAAACTAGAACTTAACTAACAGTTTAAGTATTCCCATCTTCATAGTAAGATGCATGTAGAAATGAAATCTCTCAGCCTGATAACAAGCTGTTAAGGGCTTCAAAAATCAGGGTTGCCATACAGTTCTTTTTCATCTGACTACATTTTGAATGAAAATGGGGGAGGGAAGTTATTCCTGAAACTAACTAAAAGAAGAAACTTCTAAGAATATCCATGGATTGTATACACAAGAGAGAACAATTTAAGGATTAAGGGCAATATTCTAACCTCATAACTATTTACACAACTGAAAGGGGAGCTTTAGGTAATAGGTATATATATCAACAAGTATATATTTGAAGGCAGAATTTCTCTATGAGACAAAATTACCAAAATAATGAAATCTTAAAAACTGCTCAGATTCATACCAGGCACTAGGCACTCCAAGCTCCCTTTTTTTTTCTCTTGACAGATTAGAAAGCAGTATCCAAATTGTTTACTAAAACGAGTACCACTAATACTGTCTTTTCATTTCTCTTAATTAGTTTATACCATATGTGCATGAGTTAGGCATATCAAGAGGGATGTGGGATTAGACTTGGGCTCCCGTACCTTATATGTTAAATTTTCTCTGAGCTATCAGTACACTAGATATATTTCTAGAGACAGACAGTTTAAGCAGGTAGGATAATATGGTAGCACCAAATAGTGTCAATAAGGATTGAACGGACTTTGAAAATGAAGATTTTCATTGACCTTTGGAAACGTATTACTGAATCATTGCTTTTCTGTAATCAGCTACTTCATGTCACTGATATTTTACTAGCCACTGCCAACAGTAAACATGTACACCCAGGAAAATGGGCATTCGTAAACTGCTGTCAGCATTATAAACAGATAAAGTTCTAGAATTTGCTTTGAAATATAGGGAACATAACTGTAGTACATATCTAGAAATGGGTCTACCTCAAACTTCCAGCTGAGCATGCAGCTATTAAGGTTATTCCAAAACATCTGTATCTCTTTGGGCTTGAAATTAGACTACAATCTCCTAACAAAAGTCTATCCTATTGTTAGGAATACCTCCCAACTGGAGCTGGATCAAAAGAAAAACTTTCCTGCTACATTTTGGTCCTTTCTGTGTCCTAAACCAAGGTTTGCAGTCATAGGAAAAAGGGGAAAAATCTGCTTTTCAGAAAAGTGAAATAACAGTTGTAAAAGGCAGTGACTTGACAGATCTAAAGACTGATATTCCTTATTTTTGTAAAACAGATCATTGTGACTTTTAAGATTCTAAATTCATTGCAAGTGACAGATACCTTTATAAATCCAGGCCTATGTATACAGGAATTCAAATACATCCATGCAGTTTAGCAGTTTTACCTTAACTCTGAGTCAGAAGGGGCCACCTCCAGAGCAGCAAGGCAAGTCTGCTTCACTGTGATAGGAATTCTGTAACAGAGACATGCAGTACTGTAGCATCTCTGAATTGAGGCTACAATAAATAGCAAAATCTTTTGGTCTCCAGCTGTTCAATTTAAATTTAAATAGTAACGATTTAAAATCAATGATCTGCTAATCCCATATCATCTCTATGCTATCGCTTGACTCCTTGTTGTATATGGTATAATAATTTAATTCCTTCCAGAAATCGCATATCTTGTGGCGAGAACTACAGCAAAACTACACTAATTCTAGTCCTGGTCTTTTACTAAACTTTCTGACGCTTTCAGGAAAGTTTTGCATGGTTTCATCCCTTCTCTGCCTTGTCTAAAATCTCGTTACAGAGTATCATCTAAATGGCAGTTCTCCAAGGTCTGTCTAGTCACTGGTTATTCACAATTAGGTGCCAATAGACCCTGTATCATGTTAAAATAGGGGAACAAACCAAGGCAAAGCTATAGAACTCTTAGCAACTTTAATTAAAATGTAATATCATGTCATATTGCTTGAAATGTTTACAGCAAACATCTATGTATGTCTGCTGAAATGCATGCTAACAGATGAAATTGCTTCTAAAGTATTACAAGAATGAAACATGCTTCTAATCATGCTTAAATTTGGATTTTGAAATAGCATCTGAAAAATATGCATGGAAGTCCAGAAACATCATCCAGACTGCCCACGTTGTAGGTAACTTGAATACATATCATCGTTATTAGACACATGATATATCTCCTCTAGAGCTCTCCTTTTATGCATCTGGAGAACACCTTACACATTTCAAACTCAAAAAAAGTTGTTAATTTGCTAGTTTCATAAAAACAGCTTATCTCTTGCTCAAAATAAAAGTGTAAAGTTTAGTCAAATTTTTTTAAGTGAGAATGCTGAAATGTTTAAATCTTCAGTCTCTGAAGAACATAGCTCTGAGTAAAAAAACCCACTAAATTTACTAGTGTACTCTCACAAGTACTTAAAGTTATCTATCACTAGCTAGAATTTGAATATTAGTAAATGTTTTTGACTGAAAACTCTATTCAACCCTCTTTCAAGGTGACAGATTAACAGGTAAATGCAATCTAGATATTTCCATCAGTTGATTAATTGTCCTCTGTAGCTGCAACACAATATTTATCTCTGGTACTAATGTACTTAATCCGTCTATCCAGTCTATCTATAGATTTATTTTGTAATTATGCACTACAGATTTTCAAGTAACATGAGGTAAACTGATTTGAGAGAGTTTCCTGAAAACATGTAGAGTGTTCAAAGCGAAATGCACTGTAAGAGCCTGTTCAAAACACTATCAGATCTTATTCACAGGGGCAAGAACAAGAAAGTTGAAAATCACTACCAGTACAGCCTAAGTAACTCCAAATGGTTTATATTTTTTCAGAGCTTTTTTATTTTTTTCTAATTTTCTTGCTTGTAAGTCAATGTGTAGAAAACAATTGGTAGAGTTCTGTCGTCTTCAGAGAAAGCTTGGAGTAATGATGATAGTGAGAATTTAAGCAAAAGGATGAGCTGATCATTGCATTAAGGTTATATAATGACATTATACCATTCCTTCTATTTACCGGAGAGCAACTTACAGGTGTTTGTCATGCAGTGAACCTGCAGGTCTTTGGGCTTTACCTGGAGCTGTATAAGTAAAGAACTGGTCCCAGAACTTCTTTTTGGATCCTAGCTATTGAAACGCAAATAGCATGCTAATGGATGTCTCCACAGTACTCTTACGCAGAATGAGTTGTTCTTTATTTTGAAACAACAGGCAACATTTCCATAGACTGGTGTACTTGAATCAGATTACTGGCCAATTAGACATTATGTTGCAATAGGCAAGATAATGAAATAGATTGTCTCTGCTTTGCCTTGGCTTTTCTGCCACGTATAGACGAAGTGGGAACTGGAGGGTCATCTGTGTCTGATTTCTTTCCTGGATATTACTCTGCACTACTCTTTGATTTCTTTTCTTTGTGACTAGGTCATCAGGGCGGTAGTAGAACTACTATTTTAACCCCATGATACTTACCCACCTCACACTGCAAGGAACACTTGTTCAAAGTTGCTCCTAGGACACATCCTGGAGTGCAGGAGATGCTGTGTTGTTTTACCAAGGCTAATCATATCTCTACTTCTTCCACCCAGTACCAAACTGCTTTGAGAAGTGGCATACTTCATTTTGCTAGCTACTTGAGTGTATAATTACTGAACTACAACACACAGGCAAACACAAAAACAAGGTGTGTTCTTACTACAAGCTGAAGACCTATTGCATCTTCTTTTTTCTAGCATCTAAATGAGAGGACTTCCTTCTATGTATTTGTATGATGTCCAGATTTCATGTAGATCTTCTGTTTTGTATGCAGCATTTCTAATGGCATTGCTGACATTAGGGTTGAAGTTTTTTTCTCATAGGACAAACTTAGTATTAATTTGGCTATGTACCACGTTTTTTGCCAATGTTAAGTTTAAAAACATCTCTTCCATATCCTCTGAGGAATGACTTCTTTTATAGATGTTATGTCAAAGCAAAGATGTTCTTTTTGGTTGTGGTTTTGATTTGCACATTTCTTTAGTCAACCGCAGAAGACAGTTACCAGTACTTGGTTTCAGTATCAACTGCAACTTGATAATTGTTCTTTTTTTTTTCCCCTAATACTGGCTTACATTTATGTGTACTATCTCAATACCTTACAAAGTTATGTAAATCCAGTAGTGAGCAACTAAAAGGCATTACTACCCAAGCAAGGCTCAGTTTCCCACAGAAAACTGCTTCACCAGCTGCAGTTTGTTTCTTATGAGGCACTCTTAATCTAATGAATACCCTTCAGGATCATTCAAGAAATAAAAGTGTTAGAATGTACACAGAAATTTGGAAAAAAAAGAAAACCACCTGTTTAGATTTGAAGCACATTGAAGAGACAGCTGAAGAAATGCCTGTTGCTCATTCTGTACCTGTCTAGTAAATCAGCAGAGGATTTCTGTCTCCAGAACTGTCTGTCAGCTTTCACAAACAAACTTCACTTTTAAAAATTGAGCTAGGTATTGCCAAGAGTTTCTTGTACTATGTACAGGGAAAGTGCATCTGTTACTAGCACTTCCAAAAATTTAAGTGACAATCTCTCGCATGAGTTGACTACAAACTCCTGTCTAATTTCCTATAAAATTAAAAATTAGGGACGTGATAATCCAATGCCTAGCTATTATTCCCATGGTCAGTTTTTATTAAACCAGTTTCCTGGAGAAGCTGTGCCTAGCCAGTAAAACATGATTATTCATATTTTCAAAAGAAGCATAAAGTAACCAGCCTTCAAGAAATGTTCACATAGTATAGTGAATTCCCTTTCAAATAATGAAATCATACTAATACAAATAATGTTGGCCATGTTCAAATTCAAACCTCCTCTACCTAGATGAAGATAGTTGGCTAGATGGCACTGACATCGTTGTGTAAATGATACTGTAAATGTGACATATACATATAAATTTATATTTATTTTTTAGTAATGGATTGGGTTTTGCACTGGTGTTGTACTAGTGACAAATATTTTAAAGTTAGACAACCCTTTAAAGCTTGGTTTGCTTGTGTGCTTGGCAGCTGGAGTGCAGAGGTGTAAAAGAACTGGAGTAAGAAAACTTTGTGACCTTTGGCACAGTTCACACCATAGTGCACCAGGGAAAAGCAACGAAAAACTCAAATAAAAGAAGAAACTTTTATATTAGTCAGCCATGCCATAAATCCCAAGATAGTTGAAAATAGTTTTCTTTACAGAATCCAGTATTAATTAAAGCTGAAAACCTGTGAAGAGAGAGTATGTCTCTGTTACAGGATTCCCTGTGATTTCTGCAGCAAATTCAGGCTTGATAGAATATTATGCTATAACATCATGCATGTTCATATAAGAGATTGATAGAATCCCGTATGTTGGTTTTAATACATATATATTATTTCAGGTGTGAACCTACCAAAATAATGAGACTTTAACCATCCTATCTCCACTAGAGACAGCTAACACAAAGAGATCTTTTGCATTATGCAATACAGCCACATAGATGCAGAATAGTTGCCTGGCACTGCAATCCTGTCAGCTTCTGCTTCTGTTTTCTCTTATGCTGGTTGCAGCCTTTCCTGTTTGGTAATTCTCTTCTATGTTAGTGTAATATCCATATTTCTTGTCATTTCTGTGCTATTCTAAAGATAATTTTCCACCTTAAAGGTTTGACAACTAAACTCTGATAATGTGAGAAAATAAGAAGTTCTTAATACCTATATCTCCAAAAAACTTAACGCACAAGAGCATTGCCTTAAATATATTTTGTCTTTTTATAGTTTCCCTGATTTCCAGCCCTTTCAGCCTCTGTTCACTTAGTTTCTACTCAGTTGTCATGTCTGCCTGATCTATTTGATTTTATTCCACAAAACAAGGTATTTTCTGTATTAAGGCTTGATACTGTGACTGGAAAGTATATAGACACACAGAGTTGATCCTAAAGGAAGCAATCTCAAAAATTCAGTGGACTTTCAACAAAACTGAAAATCCAGATCATGCTTTTAGACCTGGATCTTATAAATGGAAACTTCGCAGTTACAGCAAGAATAGACTTCTGTCCTAAGTTTGTCTTGCCTCCAGACATTCAAATTAACTTGGAATTAAGTGAAACTTAGATAAAATTTTAGACCACTTAGCTATAAATGCAACAGCAACCAAAATATATGCAGTTCTGGAAACTATTTTTTTAATTCATCAGTCAGCTGGCATTCATGCTTACTAAGGAGACCAGTATTACTGAGGATATTATTTTATTTGGACCACCATAGATAACACAACTAAAAACGATCAATTCAATGAATCTATATAATATCTATCAGGAAATTGTACAGAACAGTCAGTTGTTCTCACCCCCAACAAAGTAGTATTTGGCTGATGAAGGGATTGGCAAGGGCTTGTCCATTTTGCTTCCTGGAAATGAGTATGAGAATGGACACACAAAGTAAATTACAGAGGAAAATAAGCATGACATTATTAAAAGGGCTTTAATATCCATTTGGTTTCCAGCCCGCATATTAACATCTCAATTTAACGAGTATACTAATTACCTGAACAATAATTTGCTAAAGTATATTTAAAAAAATTAGTAAAAAATCTTACTGTAATAGATTTCAAGGAAGTATGGATGAAAGGCAGATGAATCAATAGAAAAGATTAGATGGAAACTTTTGAAAAGAGTTTCCAGGAGACTGTCAGGGAGCAGGCAGTGACAAAATCTTGAAGAAGTAACTTGGGGGACTGATTTTTCATCACTGCTGACTTTTGTGGGAAGTTGTAAGAATGTTTTTAGAAAGAATTTAACCTGAATATCTTGATCTCTTCATACAGTATCCATCAAATCTTCACTTCTTCTTTGGCATCCATGCCATTTTTTCTGTGCAATATCACTCATTTCAAAGTATCTGACCATTAGAAAGACTATTTTATGACTGATATATTGTTACAATACTACTTTGCAAACGCTGTTTCCATGTTTACCATGTACTTTTGATAATATAAGGACCTTCATGCTATCATTACTGTTATTGTTATCAAAATATAAATTACAGAAAGATTCTGAAAAATAATACCCAGAGCTAGACCTTCAAATAGCTTTACTAACATGAACCTTTTGCACTGAGAGATGTTGAATAAAGGAATGTTACGCAATTCACCGTTTTGGTTTGGTTTTTTAAGAAATTTGAATGAAGACTTGATGGACCTCAAGCAAACAGGTTTGGTTAATATTATTGTATTGTTTCTGACAGATGGAACAGCCTCAGTAAGAGATTAGTTATGACAGCCCATTCATTTCATATTTGCTCTCTCATATAGTCTAATAACTTCATCCACTTCTATTCTTCCATGATTCAGTGTAGAAGTGATAATTCTTTTATATCAGAACTCTTCTTTCTTTTAATTTCAGGTCCTTCAGTGTCACTGAAATATCACGGTGAAAACAGTTTTTTTGTTGCTGCTTTAAGACAAAATGACCATTTGGTTCAATGCTTTAAATTATATTATTTTCTCTTCTTTGAAATAAAGGTTATGCACATCGATTTATTTACATAAAACTAAGAACCTTTGGTGATTTTTCTGTGAATTAGTATCTACTCAACCTAGAACTGAGAGTTGTAAATTAGGTTTTATACAGGTCTTTCTCTAGTACCAGTAAATAAACCACATTTTCCTCAGATTTCTAATTAAAAATATAACCCAGAGTACCAGAAAAGCTCTAAGCAAAATATAACATAATAATATAATTAAATCCATTTTCAATAAGTCAGCACTTCTTTTAGGTTTTGTTTTCCCTTCTGAACAAAAGCAGCGTAGACAATTATTTTAAATTAGGTTACATGAGAATATTATTTGTGTAACAGAAATAGATTTCTTTTCTTATTGTAATTAAGTTTAATAGATCTTGCTCTGGAGATGAACAGAATGAGTCTTGAAAATACTGGATATATTCAACTGCAGGTATGTTTGGAGGTTGGATGGATGCATCAATTAAGTCTACTAGTGAAGTGGTAATGATGAGAGAGTAGCTCCTTATAGCTTTTTAATTATATTTGAAATTACAGGTTGCCGAGAGAAGTTATGGATGCCCCATCCCTGGAAGTGTTCAAGGCCATGTTGGATAGGGCTTTGAGAAACCTCGTCTGGTGGGAGGTGTCTGTGCCCATGGCAGGGGGCTTGTAAGTAGATGATCTTCAAGGTCCCTTCCAACTCTAACCAT
Source organism: Rynchops niger (assembly GCA_013400035.1). NCBI lineage: Eukaryota > Metazoa > Chordata > Aves > Charadriiformes > Laridae > Rynchops > Rynchops niger. Next base: position 66,728 of record VXBH01003680.1, read on the forward strand.
TCTATGATTCTATTAAATATAGGTAAAAATCTCCACAACCTCCTGTCTTTATCAAAACTACTTTTGGAAGACCTTTGATTGACTTGAATGGACTGTGTTAAGACTGTGTAATTGCAGTTGACTTGGTTCCTGAAGGGAACAGATTTATACAGGCTAAGTACAACTCTCCAAAAGTGTCCTTCTTTAGATAATGACGTGTCTATAAATGTTTCAGAATTTGTGTTTATTTTTTGAGTTTTCCAACTTCATTCCATCCCTCAGATTTTTGGGGTTTTTTTCTTTGATATGGATAAATGTTTCAACATACTAAATGCAGCTGCATCAAAGAAATTTGACTGAAAAATTGCCACACTAACAAGGAACAACGAGTTCTGTATAAGAATCAGATCATCACTGCATAGCGAATCAGGGGAAGCCGTAAGAGTATCTACATAGAAAATCTATGTATGAAGATCTGGGCATTTTCTACATAATAGTGATAAACTGTGAACGCCTACCACAATCCATAAACTGGACACAAGAAACATGATCCCCTTTATAGAAAGTGTTAGTAAAGATAAGGGACCAGGACTAGGACTTAAAGATAAGGTACGATGGACCAGATTTGAGACCTTACTGGTTTTGCTGCCATATTTATGATACCTGATGCTCTTCTTTAAACTCAGTCTCTTCTTACTGAACCTTTCACTTTGTACATTTCTTGACTCCAAATAAAAATAAATATAAATAACTAAAACAGAAAAAGCCCTTTTAACCGAACAAATTAAACAATCACAGATATATTGGCTTTAAAATTTCATTTATCTTAAAATAATCTTGTAATTGGAATGGCTCATGACTCTTTAATGTTTGCATTTGTTAGTGCTAGTATAAGTAAAATAGAGTAAATGAAGCCCATGGAAAAAGAAATGTTAAAACAAGAGATAAAAAATGAAGAATCAGCAAAAAGAACAGCTGGAGATGTTTTAGAAGTGGAAGTATCCACTAACCTAGACAATATGAGTTTTAGTGTGAGACAGTAGAAATTGGGCAAGATGCTTAACAAAAGGAAGAAAGAGAGAGGGAAGGAGTAACAATAAATACACAGGAAAAAAAAAGATGAGTTTAAGTAGCTATGGTGGTTGGGGCTCAGAAAGAGAGCAAAAAAAATTAAACTGCATTTCTGGCAATTTTCTCATTTCCCTCTGTCAAAAGCATGGGAGGGGTGAAGGTATAAAACAAACAAAGAAAAAAATAGCTTAAAATTTCAGCAGACATACAGGAGAAAAACACAGACAAAGTTTCATACCAGATATAACCAATATAACTGATTAATCTAAATAACATTTAAACTTGCCCTGGTGTCTGAGCACAGAAAGAAGGTAAAAAATATTGACATGAAGGTAACTTTAAAGTCAGGCAGAACTTTAAAGAATAGCATTTAGAAAGTGCCTTTGAGGGCTAGTGCTGAAAATTTCTTTCTTATTGCTAGGCATTATTTCGCTTCTGTGCATAGATGGTATACTCGGCTTTTCCTTTACCTGAGAGATTTAGACTAAATCTTTAAGACGACAACCAGTGCTATCTGCAAAGAAACGGAGATACTCATTCTAAGTGATTAGGTTCACAAATCAGAAGTATAGTCACATTACTATCGACCATTTAGTCACACCATATTAGTCTGGACAGACTCGTGGTTTATTTCTGATAGTATCTACATTATGCAGTCAAAACTAACAAGTGTTTATGCACACATCTTTATTAACTATGTATATTTGCCCTTAGAAAACCCTTTCCAGGACCTCCATTCAGCATGTTTGCTATTAATCGCAGTTGCCACTAACTGATTTCGTGTCATTGATGAAGCATCTTGCAGAATACTTCAGTAATGCTTGCAGGGGTCATAATTTTTCTTTTTCTGATCTAACTTTATTGATCCTCTCCTCAGAGGAACAGCACCCCTTGCAGCTTTATGGGACCACTCAAACAATCTAAGAATGATTTATATTATCCTTAAGCAAAAAGACATCAGGACTTTTTACTCGCATGCTGAGATTTTCTCTGAGATCTCAAGCTGTCAAAATACTAAACACAAGTCAGGATATTCCTGAGTAATGGAAAGCACTACAAAACTTTATAGCATTATTAGGCTTCATGTTATAATTGTGTGATGCTTCCACTTAACATGCAATTTATTTTATTCAATATTGATAAGATTTAATGGATGATGTATTTGATTCAAGGCTCTGATACAAATGTGGAGTCTTAATTAACAAGTGATATATTTGATGCAGTGAATAATGCATCTGATTTAATAGAGGATGCACTGTATCTGCAGCTGGAGGTGATTGGTCTTTTTAGTGAGAGATTAATTCATTTCAGAAGATGATGTATCACTTTCAATATGAACTAAATCAAATTTATAATATTTTTTTTTTTTTTGTCTATCGTGCAAAGTAGCACAAGGAACAAGTTTGCCCTCAAGTGGACTTCAAAGGCAGATCTTAACTCCAAGGTACCAGGCGGGTGGAATCAGTGGTTAATTTCTTCACGCTGTGATAGGGGTGGAACCAAGTTCTAATAAGCCATTGCCTTCTCTATGGACCTTTGCTTTATTTCTAAGTAAAATTATACTGAAGTTATTTAATTAGAGATTCCCAAAAGTGTAATAAACTTTGTATTAACAAGAACTGACAGTAATACTTGAAAGATTCAGGGTGCAAAAGTTATTTGAACTTTAGATATTGATAAGGTAACAGAAAGAGGAAGGCGTCTTTTAAGCATGTATTTTTCTTAGGTCACAAAAAAAACCCTGGTGAATTTGACAGTATGTGCTTTAATTTTATAAATTCATCTCATCAATACCACTGCTTTTACATCTTGTAAAATTGGGAAACTACATCATAAGAAAGAGTCAGTGGGAGAGCTTCAGTTTAGATCACTGGAGTTTTCAACTCCTGTAAATAGACAACTAGCCAGGTTTATCACATTGAAAATGCAGGAAGGCTATGTGGAGTCAATATTCCATTTCCACTTTCTGTAATGTGAAACCTCTTGTTCACTCACTATTCTATCAAGCCTTTATTTTTCTGTTCACAGCTCCATAAATTCAATACTCTCTGCTTTTAATCTAATTTGCTGACAAGTGGAAATGACCCAGGTTCAAGAAAATGCCAGCTAGTTTTTTAAATTACATATTTAGAACTAAAAAAGTATTAGGACATGCATATATAACCCAATGAGCACATAATGACTGTCATACTAGTACATAATATCCCTAGTAATTTAATTATAAACATCTGACTGTTTGGTATTTAAACAGGAAAATGACTGTTTAAGCACTATGCAGTTAAAGAATAATAAACTTTCTGTGCATATTCTTTATTCAAAATGTTACACTAAAAAATAACATCAAAAGAGATTCACCAGCAATGAAAAACTATTCTGAAGTAAACTGATTTTATATTTCTAAACATATGATGGATTGTATCGCTGTCTTGTAGATATACATTCAGTTTAGTGTTTATCAAAATTACAAGATAGAAGTAAACCAAGAAATTTTTTTTTTTAATCCTTGTTTCAATTTTTCATCCAAAAGTAAAACCTTCCCATTGATTCACAGCACCAAGAATAGCATTGATAAAAAATTATGATAAATTTAAAAATATAACAATTTAAAAACAAAAAGTTGGATCATATTGAATTAGATTTTCCATAACATAAAGAAAAGAAGTACATGTTAATGATGCTTAGAATACAAAGGATAGTGTATGAAGTAGGAAAAGATTTACAGGTCACAGTTTTTGACAGATCACGACATCTGTTTTTGCAACCCAAAAACTTTTTTGTGTGAGATATATAATTGAAAAATAATTATAAAACTGTATCTGTTTGGCTCATATTAACTCTTAACAGGTCATTTCAGATCGTAAGAAATTGTGAGCTATCCATAACCTAGCTACCTATAACTACAGATTCAAGCTATTATGCTCCCCTTTTCAGTCATCAAAAATATTAACAGCAAAGTTCCGAAGTTAAGAATACTAAGCAGTAGGTAATATGCATTATCTGTATCATACCTGGTAAATGAATCAAGCGGCTAACAAGTTAGAGTTAAGCATGTCTTCTTCCATTTCCCAGCTCATGGGGGCAAAACACGACTACAGGATTAAAAATAAGACGGCATAGTATTATCTACTTTCTGCTATATGAGATACCTCTGTTTACTTTTTCCTTATTCTGTAAAAATGTTTCCATGGAGTGTAAATTGCTTTTTCAGTCCGCACAAAGTGCTATTTGTCCTCTTGATGTGTCTATGGAAGCAAGAGTACACTAGTCTTCGTAGGATTGCAGAGGGTGTAACCTAGTTTTGTTTATCTGTGTATACCACCTACATAGCTGCTCCTCCTCCTGTGCTTCTGAATTACAATGCTATAGTTCAGTGATAGATTAGAAAAGTATGTGGAAATCTACAGCAAGTCTCTCATACCTACCTGTTGCTAGAAGTTGTGGAAGTAGTAGAGAGCTGTTAAGAGTTCATAATTTCAGGCCATTGTTTAAGGTGGTAATCCATCGGAAGTTAAGGTGAATACATGATAGTATTTTTCCAGATACTTGCCATGGAAAAAGGATAAGGAAAGATAAGGTTTTAATGGTTACAGAGAATGCCCACATACCACAGGATGTGTTCAAGGGTTCCTATATATGTGATCCTCTGCCTTGATTCAGAAATACATCCTTCTCTTATCATGGAAGAAGGTAATTACTTTTGGATCCAAAGTGACATCTCCTGAGAACTGTAACATCCCATGGCTTTTACTTCTCAATAAGTGTGACAGGATGGCTTACTTTTGAAACAAGATTAGTCATGATAAAGGCAAATACTCTCTTCTCTAATTGACATTGTTTATGATACTGATAGAATTTGAATTTGCCAGAAACTGTATAAGGTAGGTCACAGGCAACAAATCGAAACAAATTTTAGTCCTATTTGGTGCTGATGTATGTTTGAATGACAGGGCTGCATGTCTGAGGCAACAAGAGAGCAGAAGGCAGAGAAACCAGGAAGATGACTAATGAAAAATAGAAAATGCATCTCTGTCACAAAATTTCTGAACTTATATATAGGTCTGTTGGGGAATACATAGGTCTAACATAATAGTATATGCCCTGAGGTGTTACATTTGAGGACGCTTGGGGGCATCAGACCTGCTGAGATAAAAGGAGGAGGATTTTCATGGGTGGTATCCACACTGTCTGGTAGGAGCTGATAAAAAAAGCCAAAAAACCCCTAGGTTTTCTCTCAGAAACTGGCGACTTGTTGACTCACTCCAAAAGGAAACCAAATAATAAATTAGTGTGTGTGTATTATGGATTATTGGTAGTAGAAGTACAGGTTACATTAACAGTAGTGCACTGGGGCCTAGGTGCAATACAGGGACCAGGCCAAAATGCCACTACAGAAATACCCAGAAGACTGCCAGATTCGTCAAAACAGATACAGGATGTAGAAAGAGATGTGGCCAACCAGCAGAATGAAGAGTGTGTTATGAACTAATTTTGCCTTTACTGACTTCTAGCAGGAAGAAAAGTAAAAGAGATACAAAAAGAGAATAAGGACTAATGAGGATAAAAGTCATCATGAAGGGGAACTGAGAGGAGATAAAAAGGCCAGTCTTGTAATGCTCTTGATACACGCAGATGAGCAGAGTTCACTACTCCTATTTTTTCAATATTGTATTACCCTATTCTCATTTCTCTAGACAGAGGGGCCAGAACACCGCATTGTGTGATATCCATCAGTATTGCTTTTTTTTACCCTCATTTTATTGAAAAAGAAAAAGAATATGTAAAAATTTTTAAAGATAATTTAATTTTATATATTTTTTTTCAAAATTATTATTTTTTTTTTTAGTTAAATTGTGCTTGAGGAATGCTTTTGGAGTATTAGATTAGTTGATTTGAGGGAAGGAAGGATTAGTATCCTTTGAAAAAATATTAATGAAAAATTCAAAATGAAAGTAATTTTAACTTTTTTAAGATTTATTTTTACCATATAAAATTACTCCAAGAAATGCAAACTAACTTTGTGTTTAGTGACCAGAAGAATCATATTCACCTTTTTCAGACAATAAAATGTTTAGTACAGTAATTTAACCCAGTCAGCTTCTCAGAAAAAAAAAAAAAAAAAAAAAAATAAAAACAAAACAGAAAACGAAAACACAACAAACCCACAACAAAGAAACCGAAAACCCAAACAAACAAAAAAACCCTCAACCCTCTCAATAAAAACCCAAAACCTCCACCACACTTTTTCTCAGTGAGGCTGAGATTTGAAGAAATGCACATATCCATAAAGAGTGAAGATGTTGATTTTAATTCCCAAAACCACAGGAACAGGAAAAGAAGTTCAATCAGAAAAGAAGAGTACCAGTTGTGCTCTTCTTTTCTGTTAGGATAGGAAAGAAAGAAACACCATATTTGCCACAAAAGATAGGGGGTGTGACAAGGAAAGTTGGTAGTAAAAGAGTACAAGTGTTTTTATTTGCTTTTCCAACCTTTATACCTCTTCTGCTAAGAACTAAGCAGTTGGAATTTTTGAAGGGTAACTCTGATTTCTGTCTAGAGATTTTTGAGGAGGAGAATAAAAAACGGCCTCAGGTCAGAGCTTTGAAAAAGGTATGTTTAAGTTACTGAGGTATCTCGTGGAGTTATTTGTGGTGTTGAAGACATAAGGCAGGTGCAGAACGAGGTTCTACCTTCCTAAAGGTGCAAAAAAACCCAACCAAACCCAAAAAGACTATGTATCAAACTGTACCAGAAAGGATGCAGCCAAAGATCTTGGTTGCAGCCTACTGACCTCCAGCAAAATTTATCAAGTACAGGATATTGCATGCTGGAACTGCAGAATAGCACCGGCCTCATGAGCATTCAGCAGTGGAAGTTCTACATGCTTATGATGAGTTCCTCGCTTTTGTGTGCTTTGTTTTGTTTTTTTCCTTAAACTGCTAACTCAAACTATAAACATTAAAACCAAAACAAACCAAACACACACACACCCTAGATCTCCTTTTATTAAAATTTTTTTCTTCCTAAAAAAATAGTCAAGGTTTATATTATGTTCATAGTCACCACACATGTATTCATTCCCAGAATTAAGTTTTCAATTAATATATTATTATCTGGTAAGTACTATAAGGAGTTAAAGAAAATTCATTAAATGAATGACAGACAAAAGGATTTAAACATACAGAGACATAAAGGCATAAAAACTCACTGCAAAATGATTTAAATCATTTTTCTGAGTCCCTGTATACAGTCTATCCAGTAGAATTCTGATATTTTGAAATGGCAGATGGATGTTTGCCTGAGCTTTCCAACAACTCTTTTCCATTTTAAAAATTCTTTTTGCCATGAAAAGATATGATGATACTTAACATCTTGAATTTAGTTTGATGAGAAGGAAGTTATTCTGTGAAACCTACAAGTCGGTTGTTTAAGCAAAACTCAAGGTGAAATTTCCAATCAAGGAAAACATCAACACATGTCCCTGACAAAAATCAAAGTCCTTTTATGGAACTAGTTTCTTTTTGTAATGAATGTGAAAAATAATTCTAAAGTCCTTTAGGATTGTATGTAATATTTTAACATTCATTCTAAATTAATCAGATCTTATATTAATTGCAAAGCAATTCATAATTATTTTCTTAAGAGTTAAATTAAAAATTAACAGTATTTTCTGATTTTTGTTCACTTAGAGTACAAACAGCAAAAAACACCTCACCATAAGGAAATGTCAAAATAATGCCATGTTCTCCTCACTCAAAATCAGATAAAAAAATGCCTGTGCCATGAAAACACAGGTAATTAGGAAAAGTAGATAAAAAAGAGGTTTGTGAGTAGCAGTATAAGCTTTACGACTTTGTGTGTCTTCAAAGGAGTCATCAGCAGAGGCTCTCAGCATATGGGAATCTTGTTTTATAAAACAGGATTGAAGTTATGTCAGGTGAAGTGGTTTTAGAACAGGGTTACTAAGGGGTGTAAGAGTCTAAGCTACCAGAAAATAGGAAAAATGATTGTTAAACCTATTAAGTAGTAATACTGGCAGAGGAGAATTAGAGTGGAAAAGATGGTCAGAATGACCTGATATTAAAAGGAAAGAAGGTTACGGTTTACTTTAATTAATGTCATGCTTTCTTTAAGATAAAGGTTACGCAATGTCATTAGGACCTACTAATCCATAATTGTTGAATAGAAATGTTAGGAAAACAGTTTTAGTATTACTTTTATGGAGTTCAGTTGTTACATTTTGTTCTGACCTCTGGCGTCCCCACCTGCCTCCAAAGTGAAAATACAAAAGCTGACACATTCCTCTCAACTTAGATATTATTCTCCATTTTGAAGAGGAGATACTACAATGTAATAAATACTACATTTGCTTCCCCAGCCAATGGGGAAGTTCATTGCTACAGTTTATTGTGATTTCTTGACAATACACCAAAGCTGAACCCGTAACCCCCCTCTGTAATTTTCTTTTATAATTATTGAATAAACTCATTATTGCAACTAATATTGAATACCAGAAATTATAGCAGGGTGGGATAACCCGGTGGTAATGAACATGTTAATGAAGAGCAGAATGCTGTGTGAAGAGTACTGTGAAGAGTAAAGGTCCCTAATAGAAATTATATGCTCTTGAAAATACTAAGATTATCAGGAACAGCCTGAATGAAATCCTCTCACAGTACAGCTAAATACTACAAATCATTAATAATACTAATTATGTAAAGAAAAGAAAAAGAATTTTATCTTAAACAACAAGCCCTCTTCAAAAATGTATTGTAAATCAATCTCTTCTGTGGATTAGACCATACAAGATAAAAACAGGCATGAAGACAGCCTTTCTAATTGGAATTAATGATTTCAATAAGCAACAATTCAGCAAGTAAACTTGAATGTGCACATCAACATAGAAGGATACCAAAGAACTGCAAGATTTGAAAAAACCTCATGAGAGGATCACAATTTTATTTATTTCAGTATAGAATAAACACGAAACATTTTTTTCAGAAAGCCAACTCTTGTTTGTCTCAATTGTGATTCGTACTGCCAGATTTAATCACCATTGCAGACTATATGGACCTGAGATTATTCATTTGGATGTAACTGATATAAATTGTAGTTCAATTCAAATTATCACTAGTTCACAGATTTCCACCAAGTCAAGTGTCACTAGACTTTCTCTTTGTTTCTGAGGAAAATTTTATTTTAACCATGTTGTCCTATTCCTCTACCACAGAGAATTTGCTATTTTATTCAAAAAATAAGCAACTGTCTACATAACTTAAACAAAAGGGCTGTATTAAGCAACACTTATTTAGCTAATTACTCCCTCAAAGCCAATGGATTTACTCCACTTAGGTATTTATTTATTCTCACCTACACATATGCTCATTATCATATCACAGTGAAGTCTCAAACCACTAAACTGAAAACAAGAGTCCAGGAAACTGACTATTTATAACCATTTTAGGGAATCGCAATGTTTCTGCAAGAATCTGCTAAGATTTCTCCTTATAAAAACAGAGGAATAATATTATTTACTACTATGTTTGCAGTAATCCACTGTCTGACACATTCTTCTGATCTGAATCAGATGACTTATTTTACTGCATCCCTTATTGAAATAAAAAAAAAGGTCAGGGCGGGGGGAAGGGCAAGGGATGGGAAAAGAATCCATGAAACAGAATAAATGGCAGTGTCTGTGTCAATGTCTGAAAATACAGAGACAATTTATTGTTTCGCTCTGGCAAAGTTTGTTAAAATTTGTCTTATGACAAAGACTGTCTACTCCCAGAAATTCCACTGTTTTTAGTATAATTTCTTTGACACTTTAATGTCCCAAGGACTGCAGGTCTGATATATTTGAAATTTTAATCAATAATGAAAATGGAGTAATAGGTTTTTGTAGAAATTTTCTTTCATAGGAGCCATCTTGGATATTATCGTCTAGTCAGAATAAATCTTATAGATGTGTCTTTTTTCCCTACTTCCTGACAAATTTCAGAGCACTTTATTCAGGATTTTTTTTTTTTAATTATTCTTTTATTTCTTGATGCTAGGTAACTGCATGGTGTGAAATACTGAATTCTAAGAAATGTTGTTAGGGATGATTAAAATATTGCACTTCAATATTGAGGGAAAACACCCAAACCTGACCCCCTTTTGACACTGTAAAAACGTTTTCCTCTCTTTCACATATAACAGCAATATTTAAGTTGGTTTATAGTTTACGGTGTGAGAAGTGGTACAATATTAATCACTAATTATGCTAAAGTAAACCAAAGATGCTTCAGTCTTTCAGGTATTAGCATGTGCTCAACATTACAATAAACTTAATCTTGCATGCATTCATTTAATTATAAAATATTTAGAAATTTTAGGTTTATTTAAAATTCTAATGTTTATTATGTTCTACCTACAGTTACTTTTAATAAATATAGGAAAATAAATTTTAGACTTAAAATTGTAACAATGTTTTTCTTAGGAAAGAAATGAGAGATTTTATAAGGAAGGACATTTCATTGTTAATGATTTCATAGCTAGAAAGGATAAAGCTGTGTTCTTCTTCTATTAGCTTTTCTTATTCAATTTCCCCAAACCTTGTGTCTACACTAGTGACCTGAACTATGAGAGGTTATTTACAATAGAATTATCAATACTCCTGAAATTTAAAAAATTCAGAGCTCAGTGAATGGCAAAGTCTTATGATCTCATGATATATTTCATATGGTATTTTTTACTGGATGCTGTAGAATTTCCAGACACGGAGCTTTAAGCTGAAGACTTTGGTTTATATCAAGCATCATCAGAAAAATTATGAAGAATACTACAGTTTTAAGACAGAAAAATAACCTTTCAGTAAGGAAGCAGAATACTGGACTTCTATTCCTAGCTGTCTCCCTGATTTCCTGCACATCCTTAAACAAGCTGGATTGATCGTCCGTTTTTCTAAGGAGAATAATAAATGTAACTCAATAGAAAGGCACCAGGCTAAGATCTTGCATTATTTACATAATCTGTAGTCATGGGTATTATAAGAGAAATTTGGGGACTTCTGATTTTTCCTCCATCACTTTAAGGAAATAATTGTGACAAACAACGTATATGATCAATTTCCATTCTAAAGGTAATTTCACAGTTAAAAGAATCAGAGACCTATGTCTTGGATTTTGATTCTGTTTCAAAGTGCTGGGCATCCACCTCTCACATGAAGTTATTTGTGGATATTTGAAAATCTGCCAGGCCAGGCTGTGATATCTCCCAAACTGTTTAATATCTTGGGTTTGCATCTCCAAGGCAGTAGTTTAACCAGATCTTTGAGTTGCTGGTTAACTGGGGTAGCAGAGTTATGCAACCCCATGACTTCCCAACTGTGAGGAATGAGGATCTCTTGTTTAGAATTGTCACTGCCAAAGGCATAATCACCTAACAGACTGAGGCTGGACACAGGTAGCAAACTATTAAAAATATTGGTGATTACAAATGAAAGATCCAGATAACTACAGAGGCAAATAGCATCTACAAAAAGCCTAATCAGCAATGATTCCTCATCAACTGTAGGTTGTTCTTTACAAACAGTTGAGGATTCTTGTCTAGAGGCAAAGTGAGTCTCACGTTACTGTAAGATGAGCGATCTTCTCCTATTTACTCTTAGTTATGAATAAATCATATTTCACTCTCCTCTTTGAGAACATTCAATTGACTGACCAGGTCACAGGCTGGAAGGTAGCAGAGATGCTGCATGACTCAAAATATTTTGTTAACACATCTAAAGAATTTATTTCCCAGTGATCCACATAAAGTTCCTAACATACTTTTCACGTTCCCAGCACAGAGAACAAAAGTCTCTCATTTATTTTAATTAATCTATATTCTACAGAGAAAAAGAGAGAGTTATAACCATTCAAGATCACATCATTTCATTTAGACAGCAGAGGAATGAACATGTTTTATGGCCCAGTTTATCATCTATGACTTTGACTATGACATTATCTGAATTTTAGGTTCAGTGTAAGTCTGTACTATTGTAATAAATTATTAATTTCAGGCATGCGTATATGAGCATGAAAGCTTCATATCCATTACTGAAAAACAACCAATGACAGAGAAGCAAATTACCATTTTGTCAAGTTCCAGCGCTCAGTACTTGTTCTCAGGTAGAATTTCCTGAAATAATCACTCATTTGAAAACGTATCCTTATTATGTACAATAGCAAGAAACAGCAACTGACAGCAAAGTACAGAGGTCACCCTCTTTCCTTATGCTACCACTATTGTTTGGCAGGAATGTACAACTGCCGGGCCAGACAACATTTTGAAAGGGTTTATAATTCCAGTGCACTATCAATTCTCAGTATGACAGGTTTGTATCAATTATAAATGAAATGAAATAGAAATATCTTTAATTTACCCAGATTAAGAATAGCCTTGATGGTTTCAGTGACTCTGGGTAAGTCACTGAAAATATTTTTGTGCTATATTCATATTGAAACATTTGAATAACAATAATTTTTCCTTACCATAAGCTCCATTATGCTATATATCCAAATACGCTTTCCAAACAAAGTCTGCTAGCTTTGTTTTGGGCTAAGATTAATATTTTCTCCTCATTGTCTTCCAGCAATAGCTCTATCTTGCCTTTATGTTCCTTCATACATAAAAAGATCACAAAGTATTCCACAGACATCTTATACTTTAAGACCTAGAAGCTCCTGCTGAACAGAGGAAAGGATTCCTACTTGACTGGCAGCATTGGGTATTATTTCCCAGTCTCTGAATTTTAATGTAACTATGTCCAGGTAGAACGAGAAGTTTCAGTGTTACAAAGACTGATAATTGACAAGTGTGGATAATGTTTGCTTGATCTGATGAATAAAGAAGGAAGGGGTTTATTTAAAAAAAAAAAAGCGATCTTAGTGTAACTGTAATCAAGGCTCAATTACATGCTTCCATTGATGCTAACCAAGAGAAGTCAGTAAAAAAACCAGTCTTTACATAAATTTCATCACATCTGGGCAAATGTGTAAATTCTGAATGAAAAAAAAAACCACCCTAGATTTAACTTCAGATATTCTCTGTTTATCTTTCACCACTGACTGAAGGATTTATAAAGTTCAACATTTATACAATTTATAAAACAAAGAGCTGATAAAAAAATTAATTGCTGCCATAAAGTTTACCTGTCTGCCCTTAAATTAATGTCATTAGCATCTCCAGTTGTTCTTTTCTACTGCCAATGACACTTCAAATTGATAGTTAACTGTGTTACCATTTAAAAGGAAAACGGCCTGTGGATTTGTAAAATACATGTACGTATTTGGATGCAGCTGTTTAGGACTATTTTTTATTCCTCCACTTGAATTCAGCCATTTATGAAAATTTACTTCCACGTACCACACCAAAGTATTAAGATAAGGGGGGGGGTGGGGGGGTGTCAGCCAAATGCATCAAGTAGAAACTCTAAACAAAGTCCTGTGAAATTACAAACTATGCCAGACAGCTGGAAGTCAAGTGTAGCTTCAGTTCCTTCAGCTTTTCAAAGGCTTTCCAAAAACTGTGCTGATGGCAGAGGGAGCCTGGTTTTCAGTTCAGGGGTTTGCATATTTCTTTTTTTTATATATATAAACTGCTCAATTACTCGGGTGTGCTGCTCTTTGCAGCCTAAGGCAAAGCAGACTTAAAACATGTAACCTGGGCTACTTTGGAAAATCAAGTCTCCAATATTCTAGACATAATTTCCAAAACTAGTATTAAATCTTGTTTAATCCAATAGAACACTAGCATATTATTTGGATAAAGAATTCCCTTCTTAGTCACTGCTGCCTTTCAAAAATCAGGTATTGCTATACCATTTCCTTAACACAGCCTAAAATACAAAGATTTCATGATTACTTTGTTTTGTTTGATGTTTTATTTTTCTTACCAGCAAGACAAACGGCTGCAGCCTCGGCCAGGCTCTCATGGAGAGCAGCCACCCCGAGCCCCGCCCAGCCGCCCTGAGGGAACTGCAGAGAACCTTCCAGAAGGGCAGCGACAGGCAGTCGTCAGGTGGGAATGGGAGCCAATCAGAACCCGGCATTCTGTGCCCCGGTCTATAAATAGGCTGTGGGCAGCAAGGGAAAGCCTAGTCAGGGTGTTGCGAGGGGCTGAGGGAGAGCTCTTGGGCCACCTGAGGGAGGGCTGCTGTGCTCGCCTCCCCGGCTGCCTTGGCCCACTGCATGGGGCAGAGAAGGCGTGTGAGGAACTGTGAGGCAGGTATGCCTGGTAGAGGAGTTGTAGTACCCATCAACACAAAATGTATCCGTGACTGTAAGTGTTTTGGTTTTCTGAGCCTTTTTTTTTTGGACTATGTTGTCAATTCCATCTCAGACTGCAACAAAGGCAAGACGTGTTTACTGCTTTAGGAACACCAATGTAATTTGACATCTTCAGGGACTTAGAATAATTTGAATAGGCTTGGGGCTCTGCTGCAGCTTAGCCTTTAAACTTCACATATGTGTGAAGACTTAAATAAGACTGAAAGCTTAGAGGAAAGAGGTCCTGTTGCAGGACAGGTTTTGTTGCTTGTTTTGCCTTTCCCCAGTATGTCTTAGTCGTGTTGGAAATGCAGGATAGGCCTCTACGCAGCAATATCTTCAGGATGTTTGTGTCTGGAGATGTGCAGTTTTGCCCTCAGGGTTATTTCCTTCATCTATGAATATTTCTAATGTCAGCACTTGACATCAGAGCACCAGAAAGCTGTGGTGATCGTCAAATCTCATGCAGGTGCTGGTGAAATTTGGGACCTGGGTTTGGGCTCCGTCTGCCCTCTGTTGCTGGCTGAGATCATGCTCAACGCAGCTGTATCCCGGCTGAGCTGGACTGGGATAATTGCCTGAGCTGGGGTCTCGCACTTGCTCCTAGCAAACCCCCTGCTCTCAGCAGGATGCCTCCAGTCCTGGCAATGCAGTTGCTGCAGAGCCCCGGCTGTGCTCAACAGCTTTAACCCAACAGTCCAAGGCAGGCACTTAGGTGGTTGTGACAGTGCTTTGAGAGTTGCCTTTGAGTAACTTGTCTCTGAGCTCAGGGATTTTGCACAAAGTGTAATTTTCCTTGAGTGATTTCAGGGACTTCAGTTCTTAGGAGGAGTGAGCAAAGGGCCTCTCCAAATGTGTGTTTGGACTGTCATGAGGCAGTGCTTTAAGTAGCATTACTTTGAAAGTCCTTTATTATGCCTGCATTGTTCTTAAGGAGACTAAATTTTGTATCTCTATATGAAAGCACCATTTATATTTATTTTAAATAGATCAAAGATTGCCTAAATGCTGTATTTCATTTATTAAAACAGTTGAATTTATTGCTATAAAAACATGCTTGTATGGCTCCCAGACTCTGCCTTCTCATGATCTGCTCTATCATGTAGTCAGAGAATCAGGTTATTGTTCCTCCAGAAGTCTTTCATCACTCCAGGCAGCTTAGTTAAAGTCCAACACAGTGATAAGATTGTGGTGTTCTTTGTAATGCTTGATAACTTCCGGTAAGAGAATTTTCTGTGACTGTCACTTCAGTGAATATTATTTGTGTATACAGAAATCATAGGTTGCTTTCTTCAAGTTTCTTTTTCTATCTGTGTGTTGTAAATCGAAGTTGTGTGTTTGTGGAAGCACAACCTGAGGAATGAGATTGGTTTCTCTTTATTTTGCTGCTTAAACTTATTATCTAAATCTTATTTAAATATTGGTCAACTAACTGACACTTGATCAGATCAGAGGGGTTATATTTCTGTATTGCATGGCAGCCTGAAAAAGAAGTAATTTGCTGGTAATTTTATTGTAACTGTAATGCCACAGGTACCTGTTATTTTCCCTACACTGCAGTAGTGATGTTCGCCGTGATGATTTTGGTTTGTTTCAACATTTAATTGCAATATTTAAAGGAAATTGTATTATCTGAGCTTTATAGGAAGGCAACAGAGCATAGTTGTCTTTTTACCCCTGCTCTAGAATTTCAAAGGAAGGTGTCAGCAAGTGGCAACACTAGGACTGGGACAAAAGAGAAAGCAAAGTGGTGCTGAGTAGCACAGCCCAAGTGGGACTGGGCCTGCCTGACTGGGCACAGCCCCCAGCCATTGCAAGCAGGGAAGAGCAGGTGGTGCTAACAAGTCAGGGCAAACAGTGTACTCAGAAGGCCCTGCCAGAATGTGTTGTGTAAGTAATTAAAGAGATTCTAGGTTATGACTGGGGTTTTTTTATGTGACAGGTCTCTGTTTGCAAGGAATCCAACTGCCACAGACATTTCTTTACTACTTTTTCTTCCCTGTGAAGGAAATATTTTTTTAACAATATTTCAGTTGGAAGGGACCTACAATGATAGTCTAGTCCAACTGTTGGACCACTTCAGGACTGACTAAAAGTTAGAGCGTATTAAGGGTGTTGTCCAAATGCCTCTAAAATGCTGACAGGCATAGGGCACCAACCACCTCTCTAAGAAGCCTATTTCAGTGTTTGACCACTCCCTCTGTAAAGAAATGTTTCCTGATATCAAGTCTGAGCCTCCCTGATGTAGCTTTGAATTCTTCCCAGATAATTGATATTAATTAAATTAATATTGATGGCAATTAATGTCAGCATTTTATTGGTGCAACTGAAGTGGCTGGACATATGGCTTTGATATATCACTCATGCAGTAAAATCAATACCTGCAATACTAACTCAATGCATTTGTTGTCTTGGACACTTCTCTGAAATCATGAGTTGATGTAATTTTGGTGGGTTTCCTGATTTTGAGGTTTCTGTTTGTTTTTGATACACTTGACTTCAACAGCGTTTACTAGTGAGGTAGAGGTCTTAGACATTAAGATCCTTTGTCTTCTGAAAGTAAAAGCAATGTCAGAGAAGACAAGTTCTCTAGTCTTCCTCTCAGTGCATTGAGAGAAACCACAGAGTGATGAGGAGACTTGTTTTATAATGCCTATGTTCTTGCAAGGTCTGTCTCATATCCTGAGCCAACAGGGTATGCAGCAATAATCTAGCAAATATCTAGCCTATACTCCAGACTGTTGTGTTAACCTTAAATATATTTATTTTATTATAAAGGGAAAGTCAAATTGTATCCATGCCCCCAGGGATTTTTGATTTTTTTTCCTTTTTTTCTCCCATTTGAAAATTCTGTGGCAAACAGATTCCACCATCTGCTTTTGCTTATTTTAACTAATCAACTGGGAGTTGTTGCAGTAGATTCCAACAGAATAATCAATAAATGAAGCCTAGATGGTCAACCATGTGGCATGCTGGCTAAGAGCCAATTTCTTTCCTTATTAACACAAATAGTCTTTGGATTTCATATTAATCCCCCTTGAGAACTGGCTAGATAAACTTGCTTTGGGGAAGAGCTTGTGAGGATACTGATTTTTTTGCTGAAACTGTTCTCAGGGAAAAAAAAATTACTGTGAAAACAGTTGTTCAGCAGACTTCTGAGTCAGGAACAAGCTGTCCTGCATTGTCAGAGGAGGTACGTTTTTGTATCCCAGTCATGATTCCTAGATTAGACAATGTTGAGATTTGATGTGCACTGAAATTGTTCAAAAACTGAAGTTGATACAAATTACAGTAAACTTTAATGCATCAAAATAATTGCCTAATCAATACTAGTTCCTTTGATATCTTTTAAACACCATTAATCACCATGAACTCATTTGGTATTAATGCAAATGTCGCAAGTGCTTCAATTGGATTTCTGCTGTAGCTGAAGATTAATTACTTTGACTAGACATTTGTATAAAAGTCTTACCCAGTATGCATGCATATAGAAACAATAAAAATAATGAAGTGAGGAGTGGAACAATACTTCCATTTTAAAGTAAAACAGATTTTGCTTTAGGAGTTAGACATTAATAAAGATGTATGCATCTTGCAAATGAATCTGGAAAATGTATTGTCATGTAAGCATATAGAAAATATCAAACCCTATCTCTTCATACTATCATGGTATCGCTGTCAAGGTATTCATTCTTTACATTTACAGAACACACTGCCAGAAAAGATATATATCCATTATATCTTTTCAATTACATCAGTGTTACTGAATATTTTACCTGTCTTTCATGGTCCCTAGATGGGTGCCTAATAACTGTATTTAAGATTCCAGAATGCTGTGTACCAAATCCAAAAGTACTGGTCCCTCAGTTTGCCTGATCAGAGACATGTCTGCTGAATAGCATTTCATAAAAAGAAAAAACAAAAAGCTTAAAATTACAATATTTGGGCATACTAAGTAAAACTTTTGAAAATTATCTGAAGACACTTTCAAATTTTAGATAATCAAATGGTAATTTTTTTGTGGCTGTACACATATACCAAATTTTAAATAAGTGCTTTGTTATACAATTTCTGTCAACAGGAGACATGTTTAAGCTCCAAAAAATTTAGGTATGGCTTTTGTAAGCAGGCTAGTCTTTATGGTAATTGCAGTATTTTTCCTTAAAAAGATGATACTTTCAAATACCATTTGTTAACTTCATTGTTAATTTCATTTAGAACTGCTGTGAAATTGAAAGCTCTTCTTTAGTATTCAAGATAATGTGAAAGGTCCAACACAAGTAATTCTATGAAAAAGCTTAGGTTTTAAATAGTGTCATATATATCAAAATTTATATTTAATTTTTAAGTTTCCAACAAATCTGCTTCGACTAAACTTACGTTGATATTGCTTTTTGTCTAGCTGGGTCTTTCAGTGACATTTTAATGTTATCAATTAAGTGATCCTTCTTGATAAGTCTTTTCTGATCCTCTGTCATGCAGCTTTAAACCTGATTTGATTACTAGCTATCACTTCTCTCCCAAATGTTTCTCTTTCTGTTTGAGGTCTTTGTCTTTCACTATGCCATTCAATTTATGTTTTTTTCCTGAATACATCCAGCTCTTTCTCCACGTTTCTAAACTGAAATTTTTAAAATCTCTTTTCTGGACTATTTCTTCCATAATAGTAATTTCAGATATTTTTTCATGAGCAGAATAACTAAGAAGCTCAAGCTAATCTTAATTTACAGAAATTCAACTGTTTCAGCTTTGGAAATGGGGACAACCAAAGTTTGTCTGGAAAACAAAATAGAGATTCTATGAGGAATAGCACATCGGAAGAAAGACAAAAAAAAGTAATAATTTAAAATGAGGTAGTTTTAGTTTAGAGGGCTTAATGGATTACAGATTATGTGTTGCAATTGTCTTCTAAGTGTTTTTGCTTCTTGAATTGCTTCAATACTTTGGAAAAGCATTTTCCTTATGGTGTTAGAATATTGATATATCAGGCCACTGCAAACACTTTAAAGTTCAATAAATACCTGCACTGATTTGCTTTGACAACATTAGTTCTTTTCTTTCTTTTTTTGGTGTTCCTTCCCTACACATATTGAGTACAGGAATTTTCTGAAAAAATGTTTTAGGAAACTAGCAATTTTCATGGGCTGCTAGAAGATACTCATGATGATCAAATTCTGAGCTTGTAAATGTAAATATTCATCCTGCAAACCTGATTTTGAAGGGCTCCAATCAGAGAACAAACATCCTGTGTAATTCATGTATCTAATCAAAGCTAACCAACACAGCCTGAATTTCAAATGTCAAATGTTTGCAATACGCAAACAACACACATAATTCTTCATCTGTGCATATTCAAAGAATCTATGTGACTCAAACACAAGTTACAAAAAAGTGATATTCATCACAGTATTTATTCAGCTCTTGTGTAGCAACATGGACAGCTGTAATACCGGGTTTCCGGTGCTTTTTCAGTTGATCAATAGCATGTTAACAATTTTTCTTAACACTTGTTAACAATTTCTTATAAGGGATATTACCCTCATGGACCTAAGTACAAGAAAAGGAAAATCTTTCTGTTAATTCTCCATGGTTTGGATTCTCACACTTTCCAGTCATCTTTTGAAACATACTGTTTTTCGTCCAATGAATTGACATTTTAAGGTACTGATGTATTAGGTGGTTTGGGGGTTTTCCTTCTCATTTCAGTTTAGCTACCCTGGTTTATCTGCATTATTCCTACAGTAATTTGTGTCCATTTACAGTCTAATTTTGATGTCAGTCTGTATCATTATTACACTGCCCCTTATATCTCTCTATTGGCTCTTGTTAAAACACCCCATTGATTTAAAGATCTTGTTACTTACCAGAGTATGTTCTGATTCTCTGACCTCTTCGCACTCCTTGGTGGTGACTTCAGTTAATTGCATGATTATCAGATGATAATGTGGTAGCATTAAAATGAATTAGCATGTAATTACTGTTGTTCCCAAGGGAGATAGTGTACTTAAAATAAAACTGCATGTTATTTCATGGAAAGCTTGAAGCGGTGTTATTTCTGCTGGTATAGTCAGATATCCACACTCTTGCTTTCTACAGTCTGTCCATTGTACAAAATGCTGGAAGAGATTTAGAAATAGCCAATCAACATCTGCTTTTTCATCTTGTGTTACTCATGTCAATTTCAAAGTCTTTAATTTTTACAAGTACATAGTACCTTTATTTTGTATGATCTCACTTGTTTTTTCTCATTCCTAATGGCTTTTTTACCATAAATATTAACAAGACTAAACACTATAGACCCCAATAATGAGTTGCCAGAAAATTATTTTAAATAATCAAAATTAATATGAAACAATAGTTAAAAAATACTAATGTTTCAGATATTGAGCTGTGAATATGAAGCTGTTACAAGCAGAAAAATGCTTAACTCATGGGATATATTATTAATTACATCTCATTTGTTTGTCTGAAGAATTTACATTTTAGGAATCCCATGTCAAGGTATTCTTATGCAGGACTTGCTGAATGGAATTCCTTCTGTCTTGAAAGTTGTATACTTAGCTCTGTTGCACTGGAAGATCTGCACACCAAAGCAGCAAACTAAATGAAAAAAAAGTTTGTGTTTTAGGATTGATTAATTTTTCTAACTATCCCATTTTACTGCTCAGAACTGTTTTCTCAAGAATGTTTCTTTCTTTCAGTTGATGACAGCACTTAAGACATAAAAATGCATGTAAATTGAAAAATTATAAAATTGATAAGGAATAGCTTTAACTGTCTCTTGGAGGTGGAGTCCATTGAATCACAACGGTAGGTTCTATAACAAGGGACAAAGAATA
Source organism: Rynchops niger (assembly GCA_013400035.1). NCBI lineage: Eukaryota > Metazoa > Chordata > Aves > Charadriiformes > Laridae > Rynchops > Rynchops niger. Next base: position 87,903 of record VXBH01003680.1, read on the forward strand.
AAAAATAAGTGAGCAACAAAAGAGTTTACTTTCATTACCCTGTTGTGCAATGCATCATTGGAAAAGCACTGAAGGTTAGGCTCCCAAATCCTATGGCTTCGGTGTTAAACATCTGCTTGAGTAGGGGATGCTTTCTCATCATGGGGCCTAATACAGCTACATTTAGGGCAAATTTCTGGAAGAATGTGAAGTTAAATGTTTTCAGCACCTAATTTGAAACAATTACTATCCAGAAAATCTGAGCCCTTAGTTTTTAGAAGTACTTATTGGTTATTATAGGAAAATACCATAAATTCTAAACTGTAAAGCACATAGTTGTGTGGTATTGCAGGTAATGTACATGAAATGCAGACTGCTAAACTGTTAGTGATAATGGAGCAATCCTTGATATGACATTATTTTAGTCACGTTACAATTTTTTTAATGTCAAAGCACTTTTTAAATTTACTAGCGTGCCTAGATGGAAAGGAGTTTTTTGCTGTATGAACTTACACTAATACGGCTAAGGAGAGGGAATAATAACAATAAGAGAATGTATTCATCCATTTCATAAACCAAAATCTACTGAAAATGCTTACATGCTTGAAAGAAAACTAAACATCATAATTTTGTTTCTGGCCAAAAAAAAGCCCACCCAACTTCTGTTTGCAGGAGAAAAAAGCATGGAGCAACTGTTTTGCTTCTACAAGTGTTGCTTAGGTCTTTAGCTGAATTACTGATCAGATTGGTTAAAGCTTTATCAGTGAATGCGGACGTAGCTACATGGACACTGACCTATAACTGTCCAGTTTCTAGTTGTTCGGTATTTATATAAAAAGAACATGTGTTTTAGGAAGAATTCAGAAGTGTATGTATCTTTCTATTACTTTAATTTTTATCTTTCCATAAAAACATAGAAGATAGTTTGATTTTCAGGAGCTTGATATTCCCAGATTAGATTGCTGCTTCTAGGGTGCATGAATTAATCTGATGAGTTTAACTATTTAGAATCTACGGTTTTAAAACAAGTCACAACTGAGTTTCTGCTGATGTTTCTCTTTTCCTGCTGTTTGAAATAAAAGGTTTTTTCTGTTTGTCTGTTTTAGGGCACTTCTTTATTTCATACCCCTTCTTGTATTCATCCTTTTCTGGAGCTTCCCTGTATTTGGGAGGTCTGTTCCTTTCATTTTTTCTCTTGCATGTCATTATACGCACATGCTTGTGAAAGTGTTACACATTTTATGTTCACAAAGTGTAGTATTTAATGTTTACAGTCTCTGCAGCATAATGGTATGCATTTATCCTCTCATAACAAATGCTGGGCAAGTTAAACTGTTCTGCTAAAACTTATAGGAGTTCTGAGAAGAATGTCAATGTTTGTTGTATATCAGAAGCAACTGGAAACAAGCCCATAAAAACATTCCGTTTTCAGAGATTCCTAACATTGAAAAACATTGAGGAGAAAATGGAAAATACTAGGCTTTTAGTGTAGAACTGGGGATAAATACAAAGGCATGTAGAGAGCTCTGGCGCAATCAATGCTTTATAGAGGGTAAAGTTGGCACTAAGCTGCTCTTATCTGCTTCTAGAACAAAAAAAAAGGGAATTCCAATAAAATAGCAAAACAACAAATTCAAAGCAGAACAATTTTTAAGAAAACTAATTTATTACTTTGATACAAAATGCTGATACAGTAAATAAAACTGATGTTTAGATAAGGAACTAATGTTAACTCATTGAGAAAATGATTATGCCTAACTTTTGTAGAAAGGGTAAAGTTTATAGAGACTTAGGACTCAATGCTTCAGTGCTCTTCCACTGTAAAATTAAACTTGAAATAGGGACACATTTTCCCTCTCTTTCATGAAATAAAAATTAACTTTTCTAGAAAAATACAAGATTTTGGCAAACTGACAGGATTTTACAGTTTTTGTGGAAGAACCAATTCTGAGTTAGGTGCTCTTATTTATTGTCTGAGGTCTTGGGTACATTGTAGAGTTCTTGGGCAGCAGGCTTTTGGTATCTCTAGGAAAACAATTATTGGTAAAGTTGGTAAAGAATTTTGAAAATCAGAGTGTGGGTTTCTAAGGAATAAGAAGTTGGTATGTTTAAATATATCCAAGCCTGCCCAGTAAGAGGTAAGCTCTTAAATTTTTTAGCATACTGATACAAGTCCTCAAGCTCTACTTTCTGTATGGAATTCATTGATTTTGTGCCAGTTTACATCCACAAATACTATTACCCAGTTGATGCTGTAGTCAGTATTGAAAAAGTAAATACTATGAGCTCAGAGTCTCTGCTCAAGTCCCATGTTGTAGAAGCCATTCACAAACAGGCCACATCGTAACAGCTATGAGAGAGCAACCTGCTATCTTTGAATTTACTAATATTCCTAACTTTGACAAAGATGACTGTGAATTCTGCCAGAACAATGTCAGTTTCACTAATCTAAAAAAAATTTTCAAACTCCTTTTAGTGGAGCAATGATTAGAAATGTTGGGGCACATGTACAAAATAGATTTATAAGGAAAAGATTAAGGCAGGAAATGTAATTTCTTTCCTTGTCTGTATCCAAGAGCAGACACTAGACAAGTAGAAAAGCGATAGCAGACTGCTTCAACTCTGAAGTATAGTAGGCTCAGTCACTATAAACAGTCATTTTAGAAAGTTACCATAGAAGTATCTTTCTCATCTCAATTCAGAAATGTTTAACAAAACCTCTCTGAACAGAAACCAAAGTTATAAGAATTTGTTTCATTTAAATATTTAAATTTTTTATATCTTCAGGTTTAAAGAAACTGCCTTGGTTTTGTTTGATAGTCTTGTATGTGTATGTATGTTATATGCATGCATGTTTGTACATCTTAGGCTATTTAATCTGAATTTAAGAAGCCAGGTTTGTAGGAGTGTCATGCAACTTTCATAATTGTTAGATCAGTGCAGCTTGGGAGAGTTTTATGATAAATACCGTCTTTTTGGTTCTTATCACAAACAGTGCAGCTGATGCTGGAACAGTGTATGTATGCCTGAGTGATGTATCACTTTTATCAGTCTAAATACATCAAGAGAGGGAGTTTGAATGTATTTTAGGAGCAGCACAGATGGGAATTAGCAAACAAGCGTTTAGAGAAATATCATAGTGTTTTCTAGGTATAGATTCTTCTATCATGTTGGAATCTCCCTGGTCCAGTTTTCTCTCCCTATGGCATAATGATCAGAACAGTTATGCAGACTGAAAGAGCTTTTAAACTAGAAAGGAACAAGAGTGGTGTGTTCAGAAGTTGCATCTCTAGTCTCCAGATCTGTCACTGAACTCACCTGGGATGAGCTGGATACCAAACAGCAAAAGACTTAACTACACAGAGCTCAGTAGTTGAGCCGGTACCTTAAGGAAGCTAAGAATGAACTATCAAAGGGCTATTTTGAGAAGGGAATCAGTGGAAATCATCCTGGTTGGCAAGTGTTTATTCTTATAAAAAAGATTGCTTTGACAAGGTTGTTCATGTTGCCACTCATTAAATAACCGTATGTGTTACTTTGTTTTTGTGCCTTTGAATATCTAGATATGTAAAATTAAGTGTGAGCTGAGGCTTCACTACTATGCTGAAACCATTTGGGCCTGGTGATGAGTAAGGCTCTCAGTGAACTCTAAAAGTCTGATGGAGGGACTAAAGGGAGATTTTATTTTTGTTAGTTAAGTCAAATTTACGTGCATATTTACCCTTTACAGTGTTCAGCTGCTCATAGTGGTGAACAAGGAAGTCTGGAGAGTGATATCCTATGTTCACTTTTTCAGCTTATTGCCTTGTCATAGGAAAACAAGCATATCTTAATGTATGGTTTTATTTTAAAAACTCACAATAAAATAATATTCAAGCATTCAAGCATATGGAAGGTACATCTGCTGTTGGCACATTTAATGAGGAACAGAGCAGTCCAGTTTAACAGAACTGATAATGTTCTAAAAATATTCAGTACATTCTTCAGAATTTGCTAGAAAGGTCACTTCTGCTATAAAGTTGTTTTAAATACATGTACCAAGGACATAATTCATGACTAAACATTTTTGAATGATCTTGAAAACAGATATCTTATTTCAGGAGTATATAATTATCCTGGGTCAAAACACTTAAGCATGTGAGTAAACATTTCATATGCTTAGTATTAGGTGAATATGACATTAGAGAACAATATAGAACTGTTTGATGTAGTGTGCCCAGAGACCATCTGCTAAATCCCCAACTGGATATTTGCATGAGCTCTTATCCATTTTAATCATAGAATTTTCACTGACTTTGGAGCCACAGAAGTGAACATTTCCTGTGTCAGTTGAGACTTTCTTGATAAAATCAATCCATTCCTTGTAAATTGCAGCTACCTAGCTGGATTGGGGGGGTGAAGAGGAGGATGCTGTTATAGATTCATTATATCTGCAGTAAAAGGCATGTGAAGGCCATGCGATGCATTCTTTCTTCTCTCAGGGAGTTTTTCCAATGCAGTCTATTTTCCCAGTGTTGTATTCTGGTATTTCAAAATGCCACATACAAAACAGATTTATGCTGTAACAGGGGGGAAAAAAGGTAACAAACTTAATGACAAGAACATTGAGATGAAAATCCATTTTTGATTGAAGATACACAGAAAGAAATCAACAAAATAGCCAATGGAGGCAAGCAGTAATATGAAGTTCAAAAATTTGAGGTTAATATACCTCCAGGCAGTAGCCCACTTACGAATTTTGAAGATTGTCGGGCCCAAATGTTGCTGCTCATCATAGTAACTACCAGGGGTAACGTCAGAATTCTGGAACAGGCACTGGATAGGAAAAAAAACTTAGAAAGCAGATAGAAAATTGCTTTACAATTTCAAAAGCTGCATTCTACGCTACAAAAATAAATTTTTTCACATATTAGTGTGCTGCTGCAGTATAAAATTTCAGAGATGATAGAATGATTAAAAGAAGGTATATGTTTAGAGACACCAAAGGGATGCACTTTTTTCTTTATTTTTGTCTGTTTAATATGCTGCTTAGTTCTCTAGCTATTTTTTAATCCCTTCTGTTTAAGAAGGAGAAAGTGGGGAGAAAGATCATAAAAATGCCTTTCAGAGAGGCAGGTGAAATGATCCTGTGCTCAACATTGGATAATGGATTCAGCTTTCTAGTTATGGCACCCTTTGGCACCATCTTTTCATAAGTCACCTTGCAGCAGTATTTGTTTTTCTGCTTAACAGGAATCTTGTTAGATCTTTAGTTTCTTGAGGATGCCCAGGTAGCAGATGAGCCGAAGGTTACCTTTTTCATTTGTGCTTTCCTAGAAATAACTTTTTTTCCCTCCCTAGATATAGATATTGAAACAGTGACATCTTTTTCTTGTTTTCTGATTCTTGGTATATTATGTTAGAGTACTACCATCCATCCAGTGCTGTACTTCAAATTCACTGGAAGCTTACATCAGTACAGAATGGGTTACAAGTTCATTAAGTGACATTTGGTGTCATGTTTCACTAGCATTGGTTCAGTTTCCTAATGCTTGTCTCTCTTGAGTGATGACAGGCCCACTTAGCTTACAGTCTTGGCTTGCCTAACTGAGCGTCCCTGTCTGATGTGCCATCCTCTAAGTGGCAAGTAGTGATATCTGTGCAGCTGGTACCCCAGCTAGTATTTTGATCTTGGTCCTGAATTGCACTTTAATTAGATCAGGAAAATAAACACTTAAGTAAACCACCTTAAATCAGTGGCCAGTTGATCAAGACTGCATAGCTCAGAAATCTCTGATTATTTTTTTTCTCTAAAATTTGAGAAGCTGCTTTATCTAGTGTTTTGATTGCAAACTGGGAGATTATTTGGAACCAGGAATTTTTCAAAGCTTCCCTCATTTTTCAACTTGTACTCCATCCTGGCATTTCAAAGCCCAAACTTCTTGAACTTTAATGCTTCTTCCATACTTTTTCTCCCCTTTGGATGGCTGTTAAGAAATGGGTACATCAAAATTCTTTCTATAAAACATATAACTTTGAGTTGGTTTTCCATGGGACACGGGGATATGAAAAGATTTTTAATGAGATGGTAAATATTTTAAATATTCGGTGCATTTTCAGAGTGCCTGGATGTACTTTGAACTTAAAGAATGACAAAATTTACTCTTTTTTATTTCCTGCTTGGTTTTCCTTTCATCTGATACAAGTATTACATTTTAATTATGCATCTGTTACGATATGAAAAGAATGGAAAGAAGATGTAAACCAGTAAAACTTTTTAAAAAACATCTATATCAAGTTGTTTTCCTTTGGTCTGTATCAAATCTCCAACAGTAATCTTAAATTCTCCTAGGCTTGCATGTGGATAATACTGACACTTTCTTTGTCTGTATACCTAGAAAAGACAGGTCTCAGTCCCCTGAGGCAAAGCTGGGATGCAGATGATTGCTTATATTCCAGTTCTCAATTTTTTTTTAAACTTGCTTTTTTCATTACAGTCTCCTAGCAGCTTCTATATTCCTATCAGGAGTCAAGTCTAAATCCATCAAATTCCATGAAGTTTGTGCTGATTTTAGCATCCATTATCAGGGAAAAGCTAAAAATACCTTTAGGACTGAACGCACTGCTGTAATGGGTGTTTCTCAGGAAATATTTGATGCTTCCTGGGCTATCTGCTTCACTGAATTACTTGCAACAACTGGGAACATTGTCTAGTTAAGCCATGCCCAGTTAATAAAATAAAATTATCTGTGAGGAAGAATAAGCATGTGAGATACACCATGAGAAGATTTATAACCATGGAAGACCTGATATATGAGTGGTGTCCATCAAGGTGAAAGTGGGATGGATTGAGTCCTGGAAGCATTTTTTTTTTTGAGAGGCTCCATTTGTTTCCTGAATAAAGAATTCTGAAGCCCGTAGATCTTCTGATCCCCTAAATCTCTCTTTCAAGCATTTGAATATTTGAGAAATTATTTGTCTCTGTCTATTAAATGACCCTCTCAAGCTTCGCTGTCACCCTCAGCTCTGAGAAATATAGATGTCACTTTTGCATATATCATCTAAACTTGGAAAAATGAAAACCACAGCAAAAGGATATTTCTGTCTTTTTAATGATGTTGTTTGCCCTAGTAACACATAAGGCAACTGCAATAGCAAGATATGAGTTCCTGACTGAAAATTTAATTGGTAAGGAATTCTTCAGCAAAGTCTTGTGCCATATGTACTTGATTGTCATGAAAGGTTAAACTATAAATTAAAATTCCTGTGGAGTGTGAAGCTCTGAGGAGAACAGCCTTGAGCAAAAGCAGTATCTCATGAGATAGAGACCCAAACTACTTGGACCACTGATTACTACTAGAACTGCCAATAGCTGGTCTTCCAAGGAACTATGGCTTTTGACCCCACCAGGAACTGGCCCAGGCAAAGGATGCTTAAAACATTAGACATCTGGTGAATGAGTCCCAGACCAGCGGAGTAGTGAACATAAGAAAGGGAAAAAAACATTCAGGACCAGGAGTGTCCTGTTTGAAAGGCTTTTGTTAAAATAATATAATATGTATATATATTTTGGTAAAATAATAAATATTTAAGTGTAATAAATACTTGTAGGATGCTTTTTCTCAGCCCTGTGGTATAAAAAAGAAAAACTCGTTTCAAGAGTTACATAAAATAGGTTTCAGAAACCTTTGAGACTTTAAATCACTGCCAAGGGTTACTTTTTGATCAATGTGAGGCAAATATTTTTGTTATATAATATTCAGAGGCTTGTGTAGGACCAGGCTCCCAGACCTCTTCTGCTAACTCTTACTAAAAGCATAGAGGTGAACCTTGGCACTCTCAACAGAAAGGACTTTTTATTTTTCTGCTAGGATTCAAATGTCTCACCAACAGATCCAGAAAGAGGTAAATACTGTTACAACTCTGTAATCTACCTCATCTAAAATAATTGTGTTTCTGTAAACATCATCAAAGAGGTTTCTACTTGTTCAACAGCTTACTTTTTTCTTCCCTGCTTACCAATGAGTCCTGAGACCTGAAAAAAATGGTGCGAATATGAAGTACAGTAATAGAACTGTAATTTTAGCAGAAAAAGCATTGATGGTAAATACAAATAAATTAGGCAAATCGTTCCCTTTAAACATATCTAGTTAATTAAAATACTTGCAGATAAAATCTGTAGCAGCACTGGTGCTGCTTTCTTTCTCTTCCATTCTTTCAAAAGAAGAAAAATTGTTCAGTGATTTTTTTTTTTTTNGTTAATTTATTACCATAATCTCTCTTGTGAAAACATTCTGCCCTTCATTCCTGGTATAAGTTCCTTATTGGTACACTGCAGTAGAATTTTAAAGAAAATACTAATATGGCTGCTTGCATAGCACCTCTCACTTGGAATTGTATAATATAAACCCTACAGATTCTGATGGAAACCTAAACAGAATACAGATTTGCCAATGCAGCAGGCATCTTTAATAATCTGTAGAGTCTAAGTTTTCAACGTTACCGAAATGTCTTTCAGCGTCTTTACAGAAGGCTGAATGTCTTACAGACTTTGAAAGAAATAAGATGCAGGTTGAAATGAAATATTTCCCTAGAATGTAGCCTCTCATATTAAAATACGTTATGCCTTTATTCTCCAAATAGTCTTGATCTTTCCCATTCATTCTAATACTAAAAACCTGTAAAATTCAAGTTTCTTTTCATTTTATCTGTGTGACTCAAATTTAATTCAGTCTTGACCACTGTGGCTCCTAATTCACAAAGTAATCAATTGTGCCTCCTGTAAAATGACCTGAGAAAAGTTTGCCATTTTAGGAGCTCACTGCCTGCACAAGACATCTCGTTTAGAATACTTAGTAAACTCCACTCTAATCATACTTAGTGTTTGAAACCTGGGCTGGCTGTTAATGGTCCAAAAATAGACCAGTCCCTTCTGGAGTACACTTGCCTACAAAATGCTATCTATTGATGTTTTCTTGAAGGAACTGCTTGTCTTTGTCTATCAGGAGTATCAGGTGTCAGTTTGGGAGGAATAATTATAAGAAAGCTTGCATTTATAAAATTACAGTGTTAAACCTGTAAATTAACTGTCAATGTACACATTTTAAACCTGTACCAAATAAGCTTTAATAGGATATATGCAAATTCCCAGAATGCAAATTTAAAACTGTCAGGTTGCTGATGTTATTTCAAACCTTCTTCCTCTTCTTTCATGATTTTGAGTCAAGGAGAAACAGCTCTCTGCAAATAGAGGCAGTCTCAAGGGGTATGGGGGGGACGGAATACAGCTGGCATTTACGTGGCACCACAGTGAAGCATCTTTTCTGTGCCAGTGTGTTATATAAGTGATGTCTAAGAAATAATGAAGCAGAGAGGAGGTGACATTAAAGGGGAAAGCATGTCCTGTAGGCTTATGAAATGAAGATAGTATTGTAGAAAGAGAATAGGGACTGATTATACCCTAATACTGTAAACCAAGTAGGATTACAATTTAACAAATGTTGTTTAATATGAAATTCCTAAGGTAAAAAGCATACATAGTATTGAAGTACCTCTTTATGGTAAAGCCATTTAGAATTTTTTGTTGAATATAAGCATCTTATGATTCAACTCAACCTGAAAGCTATTTATTTTTTTTTGTTCTCTGAACTGCCGAGGTTTTACATTTGACACTCTGGAATTAAAAGGCCAGCTGGAAAACTGTTTTAAGCTACCAGAATTCTGTCAGTTTTCAGAGGGTAGAGCTCAAAATGTCTTGGCTCGGACTATGTTTCAGTCTCTCAGCAAACTTGAAATAATGAATGAATCTTCTTTTTGTGGTAGTCTCTTTTCTGGAGTCTGTTTTTAGGGGGAGTTGGGAAGCATATCAAACTCTTACTTGTCCTGACTTTGCTCTGACATACACAAAAGTCATACATCTGAGATGTTCTGTGTCTAAACTAACAGAGTGAACCATAAAGTTATTCTCGGAGCAACATACATTGATTATAGACTATAAATGCCTCAGTTTAACGTCTAGAAGCCATGCATCTTGACTGTGAAGCTCTGCTGAGTGTCTGGGTATGACGTTGCCCTTCCATAACTTACAACGAGACATACTCTTTTTAATGGTACCATGTACTTGGACCTAATCTGGACATTCAAGTCTGGAAGAAGTATATCAGGTAGCAGAAATCCCACCGTTTCCTGTTCCTGATTTCCCAGTCATTCTGTATCCTGCTTTTCTCTGCTATACATAAATGGATGCAAATAACACAAAGGCCACTGCCTGTAATTGGCTTTGCAAAGGATTTTAGATTCTTCTAAGAAAACTATGGAGAACACTGAATGGTTTGAGTAGGTTTCTAAGTATAAAACTACAGTGGAAGGACAGATTGCACAGTAATATATAGCCTCAGTCAGCCCTAAACAGCGTGTGAATTGGAACTGAAATGGTAATTTCATAGTTCAATTCTTTGCAAACATAATATATCTAAAAAATATGCCAGATAATTATCATCTCTCATAAAACCTTGACCTGTGTATCTGTAGACTAGTCCTTCATCAATGCAATGTTTTTATGGTCATCCATGTCTGTAAATTCTTGTTCTCAGGAGTCTTTTAAGTCAGTAGAGCATACAGGGCTGGAGAATGTCTTTTCTTGGATCATTACTACATAATATAATTTAATCTTTTGGAATCTTACTGACACAGAGAAGAATAATTCTTGCCCTGGTACCTACCTAGTATCTCATCAGCTTGTAAATTGTAATACCAATACAGGACTTTGTTAGTATTGTATAGATGCCAGATTCACCAAGATACTTAATAACAGTTGTGAAGAAAAAGATGAGGCTGAACAGACTGCAACTTTCTCTGAAAACCTTGTTAAACTTTCCACTGTTAAAATCTCTGCATTGTAAACTTCCTCTAAGGTCAGGGTTTGAAGCATAAGGAGCTGTTTCATTACTAACATTTCTAGTAAAAAGTTAAGCTTCAGAAAACCGATGGCAGTTGTTCTTGAAAGCTGTAAAAACTTTTCTCATAATGGTACTCAAGTCTATCTTAAAATCATCATAAATTAAAATCTACCTTTTGTGTTTTAAACTTGGATTTCAAATTTCTTGAACACCTCGAACTTGCTGCTGCATCTTAACTATTCAAGACAACCAATTTTGATTTGAAACCTACTACAGAGTCTTTACAGTGATGATTACTGGATTTCTTATGGGTTATTCAAGTCTTGAAGTTTGAAAGCTTCTATTTCAAATGAACACAGTTCATACAAATTAAATTATGCAAAGCTCAAGCTGCAATTATTTGTACAGTCTATCAGTTTGCCAAAACTAAAAATGGGACATGTGAGTGATGGGGTTTAATCTGCATGATATAGGCATTCAGTTGTTTTGAACATAAAAAGCAGGACAGTCAGCATCTTCTATAAACAGGTATGCAAATAGAGGAAAAAAATGTATGCATGTTAAAGGATTAATTCTGTCTTACTTGAAACACAGGTCAGATTTGAACCTGTACTATTCTGATCTATGTTTCACGTTGAGATAAACTTTTTCATAGTTCTATTTTAAAAAGATTTCGGAGAAAAGACAAGTGGTTAATAATACATGCCAATTAACATTTTTGTCTCCATAACAATTAAAAAAATGAAACCTTTTACTGTTGGCAGTTTTCTTTATCTTTTTAGAAGCTAATGTTTGTAGGAATGTGCAGTTGAATTCTTTAATAAGCATGTACTTGTATGTATAAATATTTCTAATTCCTGCTTTCAACAAGCACTTAAATTGCTTTTATGTAAATATTGCCATTTATTTTGCATGCACTTACACATTTCGAGTACTTTCAAAATATAGCCTCCATTTAAAACTGGAAGGTAAATTCTATCATATACTTCAGAAAGTTGTGCAACGTAAAATCCTGAAATGTTCTATACTTATAAAAATACAATAATTACTTTTCTCTTTTGACATCTTATTTGTTGAATGTAAATATGCTAATGTATCCTCTTAACGGTTTCTGATACACTTGAAATCTAGGAGACTGAACTTCTGTGACTTTTGAAATGCCATAAAGTATCTTTTATGCTTCTCTTAAACATACAAAGGCTCTTAAAAATATGAATTTTGCAATGGTTGATTGGAAACATCTGGAGTTTTCACATAGATTTAAAAATTAGAAAGTCCCATCTTACATCTCAGCTCTAGCTGTATGTTTTTGCTGCCTCCTTTTTTGCTGGTTCCAGTGCTCATCTCACACTGCTGGAACCGCCTGGTTTCACTGAGAACTAGAATCTACAAAAAGAAAGGTACCAAAATGTGCAACAGAGAGCAAAGCAGGTACAAGACTACAGCAGCCAACAGTTAGGATTTGAAACAGCCTGTGATTTGGGGAAGACTTTCACCTGCACAAGAACAGAAGTGTGATTAAGAAAAAAAGAATGCTGTTTTGGGGGGGAGAAGCCACACTAGAGAAGACAACTACTGTTCATATGTTTCACAGAACTTGTGTATTTTCCTTCATATATCTCTGTATATCTGAACTTTCTGTGCTTTCCTTAAACTAGAATGTAATTTAACTGCAACTGCAGTTAAACTGCATTATATGCAGTTTAATGCAACTGCATAATGCATTTTAGATAAAACTGCATTTCTAACAGCCTCTTCAAAAATCCTAAACCAATGCAAAGCCACTAGAGCTGCTAAACTTTTTGTGCATGGATTTGTAATTTGCAAGCCCTAAGAATCCTTGCTAGGACTATCTTTCAAAAGTAAATAAGCAACCCTCACCACCTGTGATTTTCTGCACCATTATACACACACTATTTTGCCCGATAAAACTTCTCTTTCACATCAAAATTAAATTGTAAGCAATTTTTCTCTCTGTCTTATCCATAACAGGATATGGTACTCAGCAGATTACACAGGTTGCTATACATCTTCTAGTTCTGCTGTTGTTGCAAACTATTGTGTTCTTGGGACTACCACTATCAATACAAAACTTCAGATTCATTACCTTATTGAATTCAAACAGGTACTGTATTTCCATTGTCCAGGAAATGACACCTGTTGAAAAGGTTCAATTTACATGCCCAGGAATACCATTTAAGTATATTTCTACTGTTGCTGCCAACCAAAGTTTGGACACATGAAAGAAAGTCTACCAAGAAACAGGTAAAACCAAAAAATGTCTTAGAAGATAGTTTGTCCAAATGCATGTTAAAAGATTGGAAGCTCTTTTTCAGTTCAGTCCTATGTGCTGTGCAATATTTGCATATGTGTAGCATTAATTCAAAATATGTTTTCCACCTGTTCCCTGTAATTTTTCTAGGATACTTGGTTTTGGAAAAGTGCCAAATCTTGCAGCAGCTTGAGAGCATATGAACATAAGCATGTTCCCAGCCTGAAGATACTACAAGTATTTGGTTGTGATCAAGTAACTTTTAATTTATCAAGTAATGAGTAGTGGATACAGAAATTAAATGAGAGAGTCTGTGATTCTAACCCTCTACTGCACCTTCTGTACAGCATTCTTTAATTTAGTTTTAAATGAAACCTTACTGAAAGAATACTTTGTGTGAGTTCATAAAGTACGTTGTTCCACCAGCGTAAAAATCACACAGTTTTCATGTCAGGTGTTTGCTACTCATCTTTTCACAGATCATTAACATGTGGATTGAGAGAAATTATTCTTTTCCTCATATTTGTTTTTCTTTCCTCTACTCCAGCTCACCTTCTTTAATGTGACCCAATATCTGATTGACTTCTGAGACTGTCTCTGGAGGGATCATGTGGAATGTTGCTTTTGTAAAGTTCTTGGGAAATTAATTAAAGCATTCTGCAATCTGAAAAACTCTAGATATACTTTGAAATGTTTTTATATCTTGTTTTTCTTTGAATACTCATGACTTTGACTTTTGGCACTGACAGGAAGAAATACACTTTATAGGTCTCTAGATCCCATGTCTCTCAATTGCACTTTCTGAAAAACTGGCAATTTCTGTGCACAACACAGAGATTGAATGCAAGGCTGTAATTCACTTTGGTTTTCTGCTGATGACATAAACCACAAGAGCTTGTTGGTTTATGAACGGCAGCAGCAACAATACACAAAGACTGAATTACTGCCTATGTATTTGATTAGAGATTAAGTGTGTTGCCCATAATCCAAAAATAATACACAGTTGTACTTCCTGATTTAATTGTAAACAGGTAAATGAAGACTACTTAAAGTATAACACATTAGTTGCATAAAATCAAAATGGCTGACCAGTCTTCATAAGACTGACATACTGACTAAAACAAATGTGTGACTATTCTAGACAGAAACATATTCAAATGGTATTTAATAAATTTTTTGTTGGCTTCTTCTTTCCCTCTGCTTTCTCTTCAGCTAGAAGAGACATTTCTGAAAAGGAATTCTTTTACAACTGACTGGCATTGTATATAGCTGGTGCTTAACTGTCCTTCCTCTAAATATTTTAGACAATTAGTGACATTACAGCAGCACTAACTAAAATTAGAGCCATCTCTGTAACTGCCTGAAGTGGCATAATATAGCATCTCCTTGGGAATTAGTATTCTCTTCCAAGTTCTTCTTGAAACTGTTCTGGGTCTTAGTGCTTCTGCACAGATTTCTGAACCACAAGGTAGGACATAAATTACATGTGCCAGATACAACCGAGTATTTAACTCAGTTGTCTTTTATACATCCTGGCAGCAGTGATGGCAAAAAATCTTGTTTGGATTGGATCTTATTGTCTTTAACTTTAAAGAGGTGAAAAATAACGTGTAGTAGAGTTTCAGTGGAAGAACGAATGTTATGTGACTAATGCAGCTTATCCATTAGTTTCTCTCAGTTTCATGTGACTATTAGTATAGTCCCTATTTGTGCTTGAAAGTGTCATTATTTGCATGGCGCTGCTGTAACAAATGATTTGAATGTTTCTCCATTATATGCAAATATTATATATTTTATATGTTACCTTTTAGAGTGTTCTTATTTGCTATTACTCCCTATGATATAGCTACCAAACAGGCACTGAAGCTCATATGGAAACATACCTGGTTACTACTTGGTATATGTGTTGAAAGCACCTCAGTCACCAGAATACAGGTTCACCCTATGTTAGATCAATAACGTCCGGTTGTTAGCTAGTTGCTTTGAACCCAGTCAAATCAATAAATGGAAATAACGTGTGTGTTTATTATATGTAAAATAAACCATATGATAAGAAAAATGGATGAAAGAAAATTGAAGAAATAAAAAAAAAAAAAAAACCCAACCCTGCTTTTACCACTTAAGTAAATAAGTTATATCTCTACCACTCTTTACTCTATTTGCCAAGCTGACTTTTCTGCAGAGTTTGGACACTCGATCGCGTTTTCTGTCTCTTTGCCCACCTAGGCTCCATTCATTAGAGAAGGGCACCTCCCAGAGGAACACTTTGGCTTCTATAGTTAATCATCTTTGGGACTCCTCCAGGAAGTCTGGATTTAAGTAACTTTGGAGGGAAAAAAATTATTTCTTTATTATTAAGGTAATAGTCTGGAAACTATCTCAACTAAAATAAGCACTCTTTTCTCTGCTTGGGTGGTGCAAACATCGTTTTGCTAGACAAGTTGTCATCTCATGAATCTGACTGATCATTTATCATTTGCCTCAAAGAGCAGCAGTACCCTCCCTGCATTCCCTCATGAGTCATAGTGAAGTGTCTCAGCTTTAGATTTTGTATCAACTGTAACATTAACAGACACACTTAAGAAGAACATTTAAATGCAGTAATGCGCACAGTTCACTCTTCACTGAAACTAGACATGCCACCAGTCAACAGCTTTCTGAGGCAACCACAAGCTTTCACCCGGAGACCTTTCTTCTAGGCATTGTAACACCTATAAGTCACAGTCTTGGGGAAGACACTGCGTGAGTTGCTATAAACAACATCAGCAAAGGATAACAATCTAAATAGAAATTAGTATCTTGGATACACACAGAAAGACATGCTTACTGAAATAGTGCTATAGCTCTTCAGCACTAGCATAGGAGGTGCTCTAGGTAACTAGAAGCTGCTGACAATGTTTGAGATCTAGAAAAGAGCTTTAAGGGAGTACTATGAGATGGTTTGGTTTTGTGTTGTGTTTGTTTTGGGTTTTTCTTTATACACAAGATGAGGGACAACAAAGTAGAAAGGTAGGAAGGTAGAAAGCCTGTAAGTGGTCTTCTAGAAAATTAAAAGTGGGGATGGAGGCAAGTATATTTTATGATGAAGGGAAGAAGTCAGTACCTCAATATCAAATGAATGATGACAGATTCTGCAAGCTAAGTAGAGAAAGGAAGCTAGTAAATGGATGCAAAGAGGGCTGAAATGGTCAGAGTAGCAAAACATTAAAACAGTATCTAGTATATGAGTGGGACAAGAATCTATTTTTCAAGAGGCCAGGGAAAAAGATATTGCTGTTACTGAGATGAAAAATGTTGAACATCTGAATGAGATTGGCTGTTCAAATTGAAATGAAAGGCCATACCTTAAAAATGTTATGCAGAAAACATAACCTAGATATTCTAGTGACAGACAGCATTGTGTTGTTATAATTTAAAAGGGAGGTAGTGGGGAAAAGAGGTGAGCTTGAATGGCAGAGAGAAGTATAAATAGATTAAAAGTGTTTGTTTATGCCAGGGCAGATACAGCCCAGTGAAGATGGGGAAAAATGTGTATAGTTGTAACAGCACCATGTAATAGGGGAGAGAACTGTACTTGAAGGCTTTTCAGTTCCAGGCTGTCTCTCCTTCATTAAATTCAAACATGATAATAACGAGCACATTAAAACATGTTTTTAGCATTACATAAACTAATGATGTGGGCAGACTTGTAGGCTAACCAAAAATATTACATGAAAAACATACTAGAAAAATATGAATGTATCTGTGTAGGAGAGAGGATGGGCGCATGTGTTCTCTGTCACCTGCAGGTTGAATACTGGCCCATTTTTCCCTGGAGTAAAAAAGCTGTTTCATTGTTTTTGAGATCTTGGGTAAGAATACGTACAATCTGCAATGCTAATTGAAGGTCATGCTTACCAAAATAACAAAAATTGCTTAAACTGGAGAAGATTTTCCTTTTTCTTCTTTGTCTGTAAACTTTGTGTTATTTTAATGTATTTGGAGCCCCAGTCTCTACCTAGCAAGTGGTGACGTGTTTTCTGCTTGTGTTAATGTCATACTGAAGAAATAAGGACCCGGCTTTATGATAAGAATGCTTAAAAATAGTATGGTTGTCATTCAAGAATTAAGTCATAAAGTCACACTTTCCTCAACACCCACCCATCAAACGTAATCTGCTGGAAGTGATTCTTGAATTAAAGTACTCCAAAAGAATACTAAAAATTTGAGAAAACATTATCCAGTTGACAGTGAACTGCCTCACTCTTTTACAAAAGAACACAACAATTCAGGAGTATTACAGAATCACAGAAT
>VXBH01003681.1:4645-19215 GCA_013400035.1 Rynchops niger
CAGTAGGCCCTGCCCGGCGGGACCGGGGGCGGGCCCTGCCTGGTGGCAGCTCGTCCCCGGCCGGGCAGCGCCTGGAGCAGCGCGGGAGGGTGAGCCGGTGACAGGGCCGCCCCCGGCCCCTGTGGGGGACGGCATCCTCCGGTGGGGTGGGTGGCAGCGGGGGACAGGGGCAGGCGGGACGCCGGGATGGGGCCGGAGCCCGGGCTGAGGGGGGAGCAGGGCAGGGCCGCGGGGCCCGGAGATGCGGGGGAGCCCCCCGCCTCTGACCCCCGTCCCTCCCCGCCGACACCGAGATCGACTGGAAGGCCTACATGCAGGAGGTGGAAGGGTTTGCCAACGGGACCCTCGACTACACCCAGCTGAAGGGCGACACCGGGCCGCTGGTGTGAGTGACGGGGACGGCCGAGCTCCTCGTGACCGGGGGTGCCGGAGAGGCAGCTCCCCAGAGGGTCCCCCCAGCCCCTCACTCCCGTCTCTCCACAGCTACCCCGCTGGCTTCGTCTACATCTTCCTGGGCCTGTACTACGCCACTGGCCGTGGCGCTGACATCCGCCTGGCACAGTACCTCTTCGCTGGCCTCTACCTCCTCAACCTCCTCCTTGTCTTCCGCATCTACTGCCGAACCAACAAGGTAGCCTGGAGCCTGGGGGGCCTCGCCAGCTGACACGGGGTCTCTCCTGCTCTGCTCAGCCCTCACCCGGGGAAAACGGGCTGGGCTGGAGGTCAGGGGTGGGGTCTGAGGTTTGGAGGGGCTCGGTGGCAGCAGGGTGTCCAGGACAGGCTACTTACTGCCCTCATGTCTTTCTGTCTCCTACAAGGTTCCCCCATATGTTTTCTTCTTCATGTGCTGTGCCTCCTACCGCATCCACTCCATCTTCGTCTTGCGGCTCTTTAACGACCCCGTCGCCATGGCCATCCTCTTCCTTGCCATCAACCTCTTCCTGGAGGAACGCTGGTCTTGGGGCTGCCTCCTCTTCAGGTGAGGGTCTGGGGGCAGGGCGGGGGCTGCTTTCCGTGGCGTGGTGCGGAGGGGAGCGAGCTCAGCCCTGGGGAGCAGGCTGCCTGGGCACCCGTGCGGGAAGCCAGAGCAGTAATGTCACTTTCTGCTCAGCCTGGCCGTGTCCGTGAAGATGAACATCCTGCTCTTCGCACCTGGACTTCTCTTCCTGCTCCTGCAACGGTTCGGTCTCCTGGGCTGCATCCCCAAGCTCTGCATCTGTGCCCTGCTCCAGGTGGGTTCCGGCTCACACCAGCCACAGGGGCAGGCTGGCAGCCCCATCAGCAGCACATAGGGGCTGCCTTGCCTGCGTGGCAGCACCCTGCCTGGCTGTCCTGGGGGCTGGAGACCTCGGATGGCTATACAGGGGCACCAGCATCTGAGTTGGCCCCGTACAGCAAGCTGGAAGTTGATAAATAATGTAACTCACGGGGCTCCCATCTTTGCCTGACTGTCCGTGTCACCCCACGCGGTGCCGGAGTTCTTGGGAGGTGGCAAGGGTGATGGAGACCTGGCTTACAGCCGCTGCGATGGTGCTGGTGTATCTCTGGCAGGTGATTTTGGGGCTGCCCTTCCTGCTGGTGAACCCCGTGGGGTACCTGACCCGCTCCTTTGACCTGGGCCGCCAGTTCCAGTTCAAATGGACGGTGAACTGGCGCTTCCTCCCAGAAGAGGTTTTCCAGAATCGGGCTTTCCATGCTGCACTGCTCCTGACTCACCTGGCTGGCCTGGGGCTCTTTGCGTTGCACCGGTGGCACAGGTGAGACACGGGGCTGCCTGTGGGTTCTGCTCCCCATCGGCTGATCCCCATCAGCCCCCGTGGTGCCGGATACGGGTCGATGACTCCCCTGCCCCCACAGTGCTGCAATTCTGGGGTTGCAGGCAGGAGTCAGGGGGAGTTACTGTTCCGTTTCGGGGACCGCGCTGCCCAGGCATCGTGGTTGACAGGGGAAGGTCGGGGAGGGAAAGACTTTAATCAGCTGAGATCGATGTTTATGCTCCCCCCTCAGGTCCAAAGAGAGCATCCTGGCTCTGCTGAAGGATCCTGCTGAAAGGAAACACCCATCCCCTCCCTTGACCGTCAACAATATCCTTTGGGAGGGTGGGCAGCGAGGAGGCGGGGAGACGGCAGGGCAAGGGCAGACGTTGGGATCGGCATTCACGGGCTCCTGGTCCTGCTGTGCTCGGGACCAGCCTGTCCTGGGGGAAGGAGTTGTCGTGTGGCTGGGGAGCTGTTGCGGGGCCGCACGTGTGGCCTGCCATGTTTGTCCCCTTAACGCCAGCGCACAGATCGTCTTCGTCCTCTTCTCCTCCAACTTCCTGGGCGTCTGCTGCAGCCGCTCCCTGCACTACCAGTTCTACGTCTGGTATTTCCACACGCTGCCCTACTTGCTCTGGTGCACCCCTACCGCCAAGCTCGCCCACATGCCCAAGTATGTGCTGCCCCGGGGGGGAACCATGCTGGGGTGGCTGGGAGCGAGGCGGGCTGGTGTGTGACCTCCCCCCAGTGCTGACCCCCGGCTTTCCCCCCTACAGGGTGCTGCTGCTGGGTGTAATCGAGCTCTGCTGGAACACCTACCCCTCCACGGTCTGCAGCTCCCTGTCCCTCCACATCTGCCATGGACTTGCCCTGCTCCAGCTCTGGTACGGCACAGCCCCCCCGCCGGCACTGCACACCCCTCCGCCCAGCAGGCGGTCCGCAGCCATCTCCAAGAAGGGCCAGTGAGAGCGTGGCCGGCCGGCCCATGGGAACTGGGCTCTGGGACCGCTCCTTCTGCCCGCTCTTTCCCCGCCCGGCTCCCAGGCTGTCCCCAGCCATCCCGGGAGGGCCGTGAGCCCTGGAACTGTGCAAAGGGGGCAGCGTGGGGACCCCCAGTGGGCAGGACTTCCCCAATAAAGGGGGCTTTGCCTGCCCTTCCCCCGGCCACAGCATCCTTGTGCTGTGATGGTGTTCGGATGGCTGTGCCTGGGCCTGCCCCACCGGGGGGGAGGCAGAGCAGCCCCAGGGGCCGTGGGAGCTCCCTTCCCAGCCCCACAGAGTGCTGCCCGGGGCAGGGGTGCAGCCTCTGGGGCGAGCATAAGACAGAGGAGCTGCAAAACTGCTTTGCCTCAAGGTTTGAATTGCCTTGATGGGCCCCAGGGATCCCTCCAGCACAGCTTTTCCTAGTACCCTGGCTGATCCTTACCCCTGGAGATGGCTGGGAAGGGGGCGACACGCGCACACCCCCCTCTGAGGCTATGGAGCCCCAACGTGGCCTGAGTGGGGCTGCCTGTAACAGAGACGCCCATGCAGGCAGCGCAGAGCTAGGCACCTTTATTGGCCCCTCCGTCAGACGTTGTTGGGGTTGTAGCACAGCATGTTCAGCTTGATGTTCTCGTCCCAGTGACGAAGCAGCAGGAACAAGTTCCGGGCCGCCCCTTTGAGGCAGCCCACGTCCACCCCCTGGGGCAGCTGCTGCGCCTGCAGCCACGCGTCCGCCTTGGCCGCCACCAGCTCCCACTCCTCGAAGAAGCCAGCGCAGCGATGCTCCAGCCAGGCCAGGGCCACCGCCGTGGCCCAGCTGGCACTCTCCAGGTCCTCCGGCCCCGTGTCCTGCAAGCTTACGCTGGTCTCGGAGGGGGCGGCTGAGTGGGGGCCGGTGTCGGACTCAGAGCCGTGCCCGCTGTCGGCCTGCGCCCACACGGCTGCGCTGGGCACCTCGGAGCACGTGCTGCGGGACGGGGGCGAGCCGGGCTNTGGCACGGTGGGAGGCGTAGGGGGAGGCTCGGCACAGGCGGTCCAGGGGGATCTGCACCACCTCGGAGAAGCTCTCGGTGAGCTGGAACGGCCCCTGGGCTTGCTGCAGCTGCACCTGCAATGGAGGGGTGGGTGGCTGGGGGCGTCAGGCAGCTGGGGGGACAGGCAGGGGTGCAGACCCACCACAGCCCCCCAGCACGCAGCAGTGGGGGCTGTAGGAGCATCCCTGGGGCACGGGGACTGTCCAATGCCTGCCCCCCCCGCCCCTGCCAAAAGCCAGGAACAGCCCCCAGGGTGGCTCAAGGTTGCAGCGGGGCTGAGCTGGCACCCATGGGGTTTGACCCTGGGGCATGGGCTGGGGGGCTCTGACCTGGCAGGGCAGTGCCTGCGGGCCCCCCCCTCGGTGGGACGGGGATGGGAAGGGGGTGCTCACCAGCGGGAGGTAGTCGTGGCTGGCGCGGTGGCTGGAGCGCTCGCTGTCGGGGCTGAGGCAGGGCGGGCGCAGCGCCAGGCTGGGCCCCCTGCGCCTGCCCAGGCTGAACCTGCGGGCAAACAGTCCGGGGGGGGCGATTCCTAAGGGGCCGCTGCACCCCAGCCTCCTGCGGGGAAGGGGCTGCGGCACCAACCCCCCCCCGCCCCGCATGCTGCCGGAGCCATCAGGGGACATGCAACCCCACTGCCCAAGCGGTGGCACTGCCCCCCTTCCCTGCAGTGTGCCACTTTTGTGGGCCCCCACCTTCCCCGGCCCCACAGCCGCACCTGGAGCCGGCGATGCTCTCCGTGGATCTCTGGGAGCCCATGGAGGCGGTGGAGGGGCTGGTCGGAGGCCCTGCAAGGGTCGGGGGGGCAGAGCGGAGCATGGAGGGGGGGCATGATGCACCCAGCGCTGCATCCTGCTCCCCAGCGTGGGGCACAGCAGAGGGTGCAGCTCGTGGGGGCGCCCGCCGCCATCCGGCCCCTCCGTCCCCCGGGACGCACCGTTGGAGCCGTTCTGCTTCTCCCAGCCGTAGGTAGCGGACGAGACGCTGGCTGGAGACCCGGGGGTCCCGTCTCGCTCTGCAAAAGAGCAAAGCCCTGAGGGTCCCTGGGCTCCCTGGACCCTCCCGGCCCAGACCTGTGATGCTGCCCCCATGTCCCCCCCAGAGCATGGGGCAGAGATCAATGGCTCCTCCCGAGCACCCACCAGCTGAGGGTCCCCCGGATCAGTACCTGCGGCAACGGGGGCCTCATCCTGCTCCTCTGCGTCTCGCCGCTGGCCCAGACCCGCCACGGTGCTCCCGTGGTGCCGGCTCCCCGCCATGGCGGCTGGCGGCCGGCTGGCCGAGCCGGCTGCAAGGGACAGTGCCACCTCAGCCCGCCGTCCCCCCGCTGCCCCCTCGCCAGCGCGCCGGGTCCCCCCGGCCCTACCTGTACCCCACACCTCGGGGGCGGCGGGCAGCGCTGCCTGCGTGGCAGCATCCATGGGCACCAGGCGGGTGTACAGGGAAGGCACGTTGCAGGCTTTGCTGGTTTGCACGGCTTTCAGGCGAAACCGGCGGGCGAAACCTGCCCGGAGCGGTGCAGTTAGAGCTGGGGTGGGGGGGATGCACTGGGATAGGGGGGACACACACAGTGACACCCACCCTGCTCCAGCTCGGCTTCCCGCTGCGCCGCGTTCTCATTGTCCCGGATGACGGAGCGTGCTGCCAAGCGGTGCAGGGGCTTCTCCCCGGTCTTACCCGCCTGTGGTGGGGGGTCCTCCCTGCCAGGACCCTCCCAGGGCTGCAGCAGCGGCTCCAGCGAGGCCGTCACTTCCCAGGACACGGGCTTGCCGGCGCGCAGCGCGTGGATCACCACCTGGCAGCGCAGGGGCAGGCTGGCGTCGCCTGGGCTGGGCCCCCCTGGCTCAGGCACCGGCGAGGCGCTGAAGAGGTAGGAGGGTTCCACCAGCATGTCCCAGTCCAGGTGGGTGGGCGAGAGGAGGT
This sequence comes from Rynchops niger, assembly GCA_013400035.1. NCBI lineage: Eukaryota > Metazoa > Chordata > Aves > Charadriiformes > Laridae > Rynchops > Rynchops niger. The sequence goes on from VXBH01003681.1 coordinate 10,344, forward strand.
TATCTGGGCAACGGCAAGAGGTGGGCTCAGCGGGGCAGGGGGCACCCAACTCCATCCCCGCCGCCCTCGTCCCCTGGGAGCCGGCACCCACTCGACTCCACTGCGCTGGGCTGCAGCTGCCGTCCCCGGGGTCCCAGCTCGTCCAGCTGCCCCTCCAGGGACTGGTTTCTCTTCTGCGACACCTTCTCCAGGGCCCAGCGGAGCCGGTGGGCGTCCAGCTCCCCATGCGGCGAGGAAAAGCTGCGGCCGGCCAGGGCGGCACGGGCCAGCGCCTTCTTCCGCCGGGCCAGCTCCTCCGTGCTCATGGCCACCGTCACCTGTGGCGGGGGGAGGCTGATGGCCAGCCTGGCACCTGCACCGAGCTCAGACCGCTCCGAGCCGTGACGGGGCACTTGCGTCTGTTGGCTGGAGCCGCTGGCTGGCGCCCAGCCCCACCGCAGGCTGGCACCCGACAGCCCCCAGGGGCAACCGGCGACGCTCGCCAGGCTCCTTGAATGCGGGGGAAGGACCGAGGGCACCAAGATGGGAGTTCGCAAACATCCCCGGGGGTGACTCAGCCCGACGCCGAGGCAGCAGGGGTTGGCGGGGATTTTGTGAGTGCGGAGGCAGGGGGGGCTTCGCTCAGGTGCATGGGCTGGATGATGCTGTGGCGGGACGCAGTCCCCAGCACAGAGCCGTGTCCCCACGCTGAGATGCTTCACCTAAAAAGCTACATCAGGGCAGCGGCGCCTGTGCCGCCTCTCGCCCCGGCAGCGGGGAGCTGGGGAGGATCACTTATGCTGCAGGGAAATCACTTACGCTTGACATTTCGGCGGCAAAGGCCACCAGCTGTGCCGTGGTGCGGCGGGAGCGGGTTACCCAACCCGGGCCACCGGGAAGGAGCGTGTCCTGGAGCGGGGTGACAGCTGGCCTCGCCTGGCCTTGGGGCCATCGTCAGTGGGGAGCTGCCTCTCCCCACCCCAGCGACCCGGCTGGGTTTTAAACCCAGGAGTGAAGCAGCAGGAACAGAGTCCATCGTTAATAAAGCAGCAGGGACAGAGTCCATCGTTAATGAAGCATCGGGCAGCGTTGGCCGAGGGCTGAAGGAGCCGGGCAGGTGCTCAGCCACCCCCCCCCTGCCTCCAGCTCGGCAGGTTCGTTACCTGATGCCGGCCCAGCTACTTTCACTTGATTTCTGCAGCATCAATGAGGATTTGAGCTGGCTGGGGGGTTTGCTAGCCACCCAGCTGACTACTGGCCCAGGGAGCTGGGGGACCAGCTGGTTGGTCCCCATCTGTCCCATTCCAGCAGGACAAAACCGCCCAAGGATCCTCCTCGCGGCACCCACGGCTGATCCTTCCTTAAAATCCAGGCTACAACACCCCGCTTTCCAGCCCGGCAGCCACATGTCCGGGCCCAAGGGGGCAGCGAGAGCCCAGCTAAGCCGGGAGCCACCCCCCCCATGCATGAGCTCTTCACGCCATTGGCATCCTCACCTTGGTGCCAGCCGGGGCAGAGGGCAGTGGGGCAGATTTCGTGGAGGACTCACAGAGGGACAGGCTCTTCTGGCCCTGCTGGGAGGTGGCATCGGTGCCGGGGGCCGAGGAGCCACCCTCAGGGGCCATGTCGCGGGAGCCGGTGGACTCGCTGCTGGTGGAGCTGCGGGAGAGCAGCCCCTGGCTGCGGTCGGTGCTGACGGAGCAGTGCGTCAGGACGTACTGCTCTTGGATGTAGGAGGGCTGGTAAATCCGCTTCCAGATGTCTCCCCCGGAGACGAGATCCGCACCTGCCCGGTGAGCACACACCCCATCAGCCCATGGCCCCCACACTGCCCCCCGCCCCGGCCCCGGCCCCACTCACTGCGCTCCAACACCTCCGTGCCCCCAGTCGAGAGCTCCAGGGAGGCGTCCCCAGACCCCAGGGTGCTCCGGGGTGGCCGGTGGCTCTCCGCGGGACTGGGCATCTCCTCCTGGGAGGGGAAGGCTGAGCCCCGGCGAGTCCCCTCCTGGCCCTGGTCGGGGGAGAGGGCAGTGCCATCAGCCCCCCAGGGGAAGGAGAAGCTGGTGGCACCAGGAAGGTGCCGCCGTCCCCGTGCCAGCGCGGTGCCGGTCCTACCGGTGGGCGCCGGTCGCGGAAGCGGGCGATGCTGTAGAGGACGCAGTAGCTGACGAGGCAGTCGCCGGGGTAGAGGGCCGGGAGCTCGGTGGGTGAGAGCAGAGCCTCCATGCTGTCGGGGACGTACCAGTCGATGGTGATGTCGCTGATGGCCGGCTCGATCGCCTTCTTCAGGGACTTTATCAGCTGGGCCGGGGAGAGGAGCCCGTGTCGGACACTGTGGTGGTCCCTGTGCCCCCCGGTCCCTATCCAGGCGTTACCTTGGGCTGCAGCCTCTCAGTCGGGCTCAGGAACTCGGCGCGGCCCCGGCTCACCTTGGCCATGCCCTTCAGCAGCCGCCGGCAGGCCCGCGGGCCCACGCCAAAGCTGAAACACCTGCGGGAGAGTGCCAGGTGATGAAAGGCCATGGCCGGGCCAGCGCCGGGGTCGGTTGAGCCCCGCGGCAGGGACGGTCAGGGGTGTCTGACAGCCCGAGCTGCCGCCCTGGCTGCGTGCTGGGCTGGGGCAGCGTGGGGGGAGCTGAGCTGGTGGGGCTGGGGGATGCGAGGGGTGAAGGACACCCTCGGGGCTGGTGGAGGCGAGATGTGGGGCTGCAGGAGGAGGAATCGGTGGGAACAGCCCAGCGGACGTGGGGAGGTCCATAGCCCCGCCACGGTGCCGGTACCGTACCTGACGGTGCTGGCCTGCCTGCGCAGCAGCCGCAGGATCCTGCCGGTGTTGCCAGTGGCCGTGTGGGTGAAGAGGAAGAGCTGTCGGGGGTATCCGCGGCGCAGGGGCTGCGCCAGCGCCCAGCCCAGGGCCGACAGCAGGTTCGTGCCGCCCGCGGCCGCCCGCAGCCCGCCGAGGTGCTCGCAGGCATGGCGCAGCGTCTCCTGCCGCAGGGACAGCCGGCATCGCGCGGGCCCCAGGCTCGCCATCCCTGGCACCGCGGGGGTGGCCACCCAGGGGGACGGAGAGGGGCTGGGGGCGCTCCAGGTAGCACTCACGTCGCTGCAGAGGCGGCTGGACGCGAAGAGCGGCTTGACGTCGGCACCGAAGCCGGCGATGTTGAGCAGCGTCCTCGACGGGAGGCTCTTCAGGGCCACCAGCAAAGCCTCCTGGGGGGACAGCAGGGACCGGGCAGGGCGGGCTGAGGACTGGCCACCCAGGAAGCGTCCCTGGCCCCGCGGCCGTGCCTCACCTTGACCTTGTCGAGGTCAGGGCTGCTCACGGTGCCGCTGCGGTCGACGAGGAAGAGGATCTCGCGGGTGACGCTCTGCAGGTCCCCAGGGACACCCTCTGCCGCCGGGCAGAAGTTCAGCATCAGCACCGGGTTGGGGAAGATGTCTTTGTGGAAACGCTTCTGCACGAAAGCCACCTGCAAGCCAGGCGGGATGGGGGCTTTCTCGCTCCCCCTGGCCCACGCTGAGGTCTCCCTCAGCCTCAACCCACCCACAGCGGTGGCCGTGCCCTGTCACCTGTCTCTCGCCACTGCCATCCTTCCTGGCAATCCGTGCGTAATCCCGGCGGCTCCGGATGTGTGCCTCGTACTCGGGGTACGTCATGGTGCCATCCTCCATCACCAGGTGGGGGTGGTGGGGCTCTGGGGGNAGGAGAGGGGGCAGCCCCTTGCCCCCCAACCCCGTCGCCAGCTCCATGCCTGTGCCAGACCCTGCGCGGTGGCAGTGGCTGCTCCCTGCCAGCTCTAATGGGATTAACTGGGCCGGCAGCCAGCAGCGTGTCCCCAGCGCCCCGCGCCCCCGCCTCACCCGTCCTCTACCCCATCCATCACGTCCTCCCGGGGAAGGAGGCTGCTGGCCCGGAGCTGCCCAAAGCCACGCGTGGGGAGACTCTGGGGGGTCCCAGCCCCACGCCCTGGGCGGGTGGGATGGGGAAAGGGCTTCTTTGCAGGCAGGGAGCACAAGAGGATGCCCAGGGAAGGGGGGGCTGCACAGAGAGGCCGAGGGGACGCCATCCCAGGGGGTGTCACCCATGTTTCAGAGGTTTTGCCCAACCAACTGATACTGCCCGAGCCCCCCCCTACCTGCCAGCAAGCAGGGGCCCTTCACCAGCAGCTCAAAGGCAAACTCGTAAGGAAAAGGGTTGCAGGGCCGTCCCCGAAAGACATCCACGCTCTCCATGGGCGCTGCAGGGGACGGCTGGCTCCGGGCACTTGGCCCCCCGAAACAGCTGGTGGGGCTGCAAGGGGAGAGGCGGTGATGGCTCCCGCCCCCTCCCCACTCACCCAGCATCGGCATCCCCCCCCCAGGACAGCGGAGACTGAGGAAGCCATGAAAATCACCATAGGGCCAACCTGTCGTCACACAAGCTTGCCGGCTCGCTCTCGGGGGCGGTGGGGACGCGGGGCATGAGGACGGGGGGCAGGAGGAGGCGCAGGGCCCCCTCCGGCAGCGTGGGCAGCTCCTGCGCCGTGCTGAGGGTGACGGCCAGGCTCTCCGCCGGGCACAGCCGGCCCGTGACAATGACGAAGGTGGAGCGCTCCACATCTTCATCCAGGACGATGTGGCCTGGGCAGGGGAAGGATGGTGGCGGGGGGTCAGCAGGGTGTGAGAGGCTGGGAAGCGGGTGGTGTTAATTGCACCAATTGCTCTCAAAGGGGACAACAGAGCGCAGGTGTAAGACGGACATGCAAAGGGACGGGTAAAGCCCCAGAAGTGGGAAGGGGAGGCTGAGATTCCAGCCCCAGAGACCCCCCCCACGGCAGCAGGGTGGCCTGGCAGGGGTTCTCAGCCCCTCGTATCTCCCCGCGCTTCGTCTCTGCTCGTTCCGAGCCTCCTGGCCAGGAGGACCCAACAGGACCACCCTCCCCACCGCACTCACCGCCGGCACAGCGGCGCGGCCGGCCAGGGCTGGGGCCGCACTGCAGGCAGCAGTCCTGCGCCCGGTGACGGTTCTGGACCTGGAACGTCACCCGCCGGCTGCCCACCACCGCCTCGAAGCTGGACACCACCTCCGACTCCTCCAGCGGGTAGATGAAGATGCCTGTGGGTGGGAGAGAGCCCCGAGACAGACCCCAGCACGGACACTGCCGCCGCGCAGTACAGCCCATGGCAGCAGCACCACCAGTGATTTCCATGCACGAGAGCAGGGCAACACACGGGAAGGACCCAGAGCCTCCAGGACTGGCCTGGAGGAGGGCGGGGAGGACGAAATCCCCCTCTTCCTCAGGCACGGGAATGTTTTTGCCCGGTTTTGCTCTTCTCTTGCCCGCAGGCGATGCTGGTGTCGGCAGAGCCCCTGCTCCACTGGCCTCTGCCTTTGCTCCCCAAACCGAGCAAGGTTTGGGGGCTGGGACCCAGGTGGGCTGGAGATGGGATGATCTCCAGCACGCATGCTTTTGGGGGGCACGCAGGCAGCCCGGGTCCCTGCCAGCCCCCCCTTACCTTCCACGGGCTCCTCGCGGGGGTTGGTGTACACGAGGTGAGCGGTGATGCTCAGGGAGTACCCGTTGGCACAAGCTGTCACCCTGGAGCTCTTCAGGGGCAGAGGCTCCCAGCAGGAGAGGGTGTAGAGGCCGGGCATGGTCCCTCCGCAGGCAGCTGCGGGCAGAGGGGAGGCAGGCGCTGGGCGCTCGGGGACGGGGTCTGCCGGGAAGGGGCCCGTGCACACACACTGCTCCCATCTCCCAGCCTGCAAGGAGGGGGGGCAGGTCCCCAGCCCTCCCCAGCCCAGGGATGCTGCTCTGCAGCATCCACAAAACACATAGACCCGGACCCAGGCCCCTGCTTGGACCCCAGCCCACCCGCGCACGGGGCTTGGAGCCACAGAAGCCCCCAGAGAGCTCTTCCGACACACAGGTAAGTAAACCTGGCACTGCTGGGCAGCAACGCGACTTCTCCCTGGGCAGCAAAACGAGTTCTCCCATGGGCAGCAGCAGCCACACACAAGCCCCAGGCCCTGGCAGATGGGCAGGGGCTCCCAGACAGGACGGATAGTGGCCAGTCACACACAGCCCATCTCTCAGCCGCCCCACAGCGGCTCGGTACCTCCAGAGCCTCCTCAGACCATCTCCTGCCCTGGCCGGGAGAGGAGCGTCTGCCTCTCCCATCTCCATCCACCCACAGAGGTTACCAGGGTAATCTGTGAAGACCGAGAAGCCCACGGCGTAACTAGGACAAAACAGCGAGCAGTGTTTGCCGGGGTTTAATAATTAACAACAAGGTCAGCGCTGCACTGAAGAGCCGCACAGAGCGGGAGAGCCCGGCTCGGGGGATGATGCTCTCTGCCTCCAGGTGTGAAGCGCTCTGCCCAGGGATGGACGCGTCCGGCATCCCACCCTTCAGCAGCAGTTGGGGGAAGAGAGATGGCCAGGGATGCCTTCCAGCCTGGCACCAACCCACTACACTCCTCTCCTCTCCTCCCCTTGGGAAAACCACCTGAGAGTGGCATCCCAAATGAGTGCCCAGAGCCAAGGCTTCTCTCTAACATCACCCCACACCCTGCCATCAAATATTTGTGTAAAGTATTCGGGCTGGCCTTAGCCCTGCCTCTCCATGGATAGTGTGCCTGGGTCCCACTTCATGCGTGGGTCTGCACTGCCGCACTGTGTCCCCTGCCCACCCCCAGGGCGAAATGCCCATGTCCCGCCGTGTGCCCGTGCTCCAGCGAGCAACATGCCGGGGGCAAGGACAAGGCCAGGTACGAGTGAACCATATGGTCCCCCCACTCCAGTGTCCTTCATCCCAGGAACAGCTCGTATGAGCACCGGTAACAGGAGGCTCGGGGAGCCCTCGGCAGGTCACAGGGTGCCTCTCCCAGAGCATCCCTGGAAGCAGAGCGGAGCTGTATCCTCGGAGGCAGCTCCAGGACCGAGCCCGCAGCTGGCACAAGGCAGAGAGCCCCCGAGAACCGCAAAAGTGCATTAGCGACGTGGCTGCATCCCAGGAAAATAAGTCCATTACGCCAGAGAGGAGCCATTTATCTCCTCAATTGGCATCACACAGCCACCCTTGCCATCTCCAGTTCTTCGTCCCTGTGTGCAGGGTGCACAGCACCTGAGCCCCCCAAAGTGCTTTCCCATCACACAGGGTGGCACAGGGTCCCTGCGCAGCCGGGTCTTCCTCCACACTGGCCGTGCCACCACCAGGAACACCATCAGCCGGGTCCTGCCCTGACCACAGTGCCCAGCCAGACCCTGGGGACCGGGACTACCCTGGCCCAGCCGCATGGAGCCATTAAAGATGGATATCACCCAAAGCCCTTCCATTTGTTCCCAAGGCACCCGGCTTAGTGCTCAGCAACGCGCCTGCTATTTGTGGTGCTACCCATTGGCCGGGGCACCGCCGGCTTGTTTACCAGGGACTTACCGCAGAAGCCGTCCCGGCTGCTTTTTATCACTTCTCTTTACATTTACCCTCACAGAGTAAACAGGTCCCATCTGGCCCTGCCGCGCGCCGTGCTGCCTGCTCTAAGCCCCGCAGTAATGAATAAAACCAGACCCGATGGTCCTCACCCCGGCCTCTGCATCCTCTTCCCCTGGGGCAGCGAATTGTCCCCAGGTGCCAGCGTGGCATCACCAACAGGTCCCCTCCTCATCCCCAGCATGGGCACCAGCGCCTTCGCAGCCCCTTCCTCTTCCTCCCCTCCCACCCACTGCCCACAGGAGCTGGTTTAAACAGCAGCTCCCCCAATACAGAGGGGGCTGCAGCAGGAGCGGCGCTGGGGGCAACAGAAAGCCCTCAGGGAAGGCAAGAAGGAGCCAGCCCTTCTCTAGGTCAGAATAACTTAACGTTTCTCTTCTCGCCCGTGGGCAGGTTGAGTTTTTTGGCGTGGCTGCTGCGGGAAGGCAGCCGCCTGAGCCCGGCAGACCCTCCATCGCTGCCTGCAAAGTTGTCAGAGTTTCAACCGCCCCCCCGTGGCAGGGCCCTGGGGAAGGATGGGGCCAGCACAGGCAAACCCAGCGGAAATTTCCACTGGTGGGAGATGTACAGCCCAGCACAACAGGAGGATGGCAGGAGAGGAGCCCAAGCCTCAGTGGCAGCACCGGGAGTGAGGAGTAATCACCCCCCCCCCACCTCCCCTCCCTGCAGGACCCCCGCATGGCACCGCTGGGACGGGGCACAGGCGCAGGAGAGCAGGATCCGTCCCAGCTCCTAGAGCAGGGAGGAGGCCGCGGAGGCGGGAGGTGACGGCTCAGTGCCCGTGGGGCACGACGCTTCGCAGAGAGCCCAGCGAGGAAGAGCGCAGGGGAAAGGGATTTCCCCGGCAGCTGCAGGTGAAGGGGACAGGGAGAGGGGCTGTCCCCCCAGAGCCCCCGGAGGGCCCGCGGTGCTGTCCCCTGCCTGTCCCCACTGCCTTGTCTGCTGAGAAGTCAGACCAGGGCGCAAAGCCCGCTGCACACACACGCACGTGTGCATGCACGATGCACACATGCCCTGGCACACGCACCGCGGCCAGGACCACCGCGGCCAGGACCACCGCGGCCAGGACCTGCGCTGCTGCTCTCCCCTCCCCAGCGCCGCTACAACCCCTGGGAGCCCCCAGCCCCACGCCAGGGGATGGGAGTTACTTGCCCTCGATGCACCCTAACACAGGCATTCACCCCCAGAAAATATCCCAGCCCCCTGGGCCCCCCCGGAACAGGCACGTCCTGGCAGGGCTGCCCCGCAAAAGGGTCCTGCTGCTCCTGCGGCCACCGGACACTCGTGGCGTGGGCCCAGGACCGGTGGCCGATGCCCGGGGACACGTTCCCAGCAGTTCTTCCCGACGGAGGGTGATTTCGGCACTTTTGTGGCCTTGCTGCCTCATCTCCCACCCCTGCCCCCCCCCCGCCATGCCG
>VXBH01003682.1:0-25037 GCA_013400035.1 Rynchops niger
ATAGAGGAGAACACTGTGCTCCCAATCCCTTAACCGCCGTCCAAGGACCCTAAAGTCATTCTTCATTGCCCTTAGACTTCTGGTACCTACCTCATCACCACCTACCTGAAATATCAGTAGCGGACAGTAATCTGATGCCTGGACCAGAGAAGGGAGTTTTCTCCATATGTCCTTAATTCTGGCCCCAGGGAGGCAGCTGACTTCCCTGTGGGATGGGTCCGGTCTACAAATAGGGCCCTCTGTTCCCCTCAGAAGGGAGTCACCTAATACAATAACCTCTCTTTCTTTCTTTGTTGAGGAAGTCCTGAGGCATGGGGGTGGCTGTGTAGCACTGGGCATCTCACTGGATGGATCATCCTCTCCATCCTCAATCGCCTGGTCCTCAATTTCCAAAGCCCCATACCTATTATGCAAGGGCAGTTGGGTTGGTGAAGGGGTCCATGAGGGATTTCCTTTGCCTCTCCGAGGAGGGATCTGACTCCACTCCCCCTTATCTCTTGAGTCCTCTCCTTCTGCCTGGTGACAGGAGGGAAGGGGATTGTCCACTTCTGATAGAGCCTCTTCCTGCTGCCTTTGCCTCGGGGTATGGCTCCACCAATCTATTTCATTTTCACAGTCTCTAATACTTCTTAACCTTGCTACCTCTTCCTTCAGTTCAACCACCTGCCTGAGCAGATCATTCACTTGATCACACCGTACGCAGGCAGTGTCTCTGGATCCCTGTGAGACCAGTGCCAGGCTCAGGCATTCGTTGCAGCCCGAGACCTGCACAGCCACATGCTTGCATGGGAGCTCAGTCTGAGAATTCAACCAGGTTTCTGTATGAGCCCTGATATAAAACCTCTTTGTGGTACATCAGGAAGGGTGGTGGCACGTCTTGCAGGATGCGATGACCCCTGGTGTGAGAAGGGTAGATGACAAGCTCTCATTCCCACCCAACAGTGGGGCAATTCTCTGCATGTAGGGTGTTGGGTTTGGTAACTTATATAAGAGTAGTTCGAGGACAATGAAGAAGGAAAAAAAACCCCACCAACTTTGAAAACATGTGGCAAATCTGAACAGGACAGCCTAAAATCCTTAAACACGTGACAATGTGTTGACGCAAGGCTCGCAAGTCCCTCTTCAGTGATGGCGTCTGTGACGGATGGCATCAGCGCTATGCGTTTTTTCTCTGTTTGTGGTTTGCTTCCACGCATGAGTGCGTGGGGGAGACGGCTTCTTCCCTGGGGGTCTTCCAAGCATGGTCGGTGGAAACAGGCTTCCCCGGGCTGCAACGACGAGCAAGTGAGGCGCAGCACAGAGACGGCAGGGAGGAGAGGGAACAGACCGTCGGGGACTCAGCGGGATGGAGGGGATGTCCTGGGGACCAAAGGCAAGCTGCAGTGCTTACTGCTGCTCAGAAAGTCATGGAGCTGGCTGGGAGCCAGGGCTCCACAGAAGATGGAGAAGGTGATGGCAGCTTTGTTTACAAACCTTTTTACTTTTGTGCTGTCTTCCCTAGCTGTTCAGAGCTTACAGTACCTGAAAAGCTGGATTTTGCTTCCCCCGCCCCCCGCCCCTTTTTAAATTCAAATAAACCCTGCCTTTTTGTACTTGAAAGCCTTTTTGGGGGAACTTAATACAAGGGAATGGTCTAAGCAGATTCATCTCAAGGCACAGATACAGTCGTCATGCAACACGATGCAAGGAATGCAGAGTCCTATGGCCAACTCAAAGCAGATTCCAACTAGCAAAAGCAATTGTCTTCCTTTTTATTTAACCTGATTAAACTCAAACAAATAAAAAGCAGAAATCTGTCCATAAAACATTATGAATAGGAGCTGCATGTATGTTTAAATTCACAATATGAGTACAGTAGCTAGAATACCAAGGGAAAACTGGCAGCACAAATACAGCCATCTCCTTTCACAGTCCCTCACTGATCGATACTTTCTTGTATCATTTCTCTCTTTTGTTATCTCTTTGCTATGTTAATAGCCATAGCCTTCGGCTGCCTCTTGTTTCTGAAAATCACCTTAAAGTGAAAGCTCTTTAGATCTTTTCCTATTTGAAGAGTTTTTCTCTGCCAGTGAAAGAATTAAAAACGTACCATATTTGACTGCTTTAAAATTAAAATTGCCTCCTCCTGCACCTCTCCCTCTTGCTCCTTGTATTAAGCCGCATTCCAGTCATCCTGGGCTGCAATATTCTAATAGTGATGAGCATGCTCTTATCACATGCAAGAGTCAAGAAAACAATTATTTCCACCAGGAGATGAATACTAAAACATTAAAGTTGCTAGGACATCTGCAGTGATGAGTCCACCCCGGCTATGTGGACTGTTTATTGCACGGACTCTAGGCAACACACACATGGATGTCTCCCAAGATATGAACTGGTCCTTTGGGTGAGCTTTGCACGCTTGTCTGATCAGCCCCGGGCAGTATAGTCACATCTCTGAATGATGCCCTTCAGAGATCCTTTGGAGTTATATCCAAGTTATGAAAAAAAATATTTTTAAAAAGGGTACTATCTCAGGAATGGAGCAAGGCAGAGATACTGTCAAAAAGAGAGAAAAATCAGTAGTAAAGCTTTTCATGCATTTATAAAATGGACAACTATTTCAGGAGTGTTTGTTTGCAGAGACACCACAGAAGCAGATTAGCGTCGGTCATTGCTACTTTACTTGAGTTTTGGTAAAAGTACTCCTGAGCTATATTAGTAAAGCAATACAAATACCAGGCTTCTGCTTCCCAGATGCTTTCCACGTGCACCCGTTGTGCTGGCAGGGTATAGACAGGTCCAAGACTACTCCACCTGGGTTTTCACAGGCATTCCTAGAATTAGCTGGACATCATGCACAAATTATCATCAGGACAGGGCAATAAATACACGCATTACTGCTCTTTTCACCAGAAGCTGACCCACAGTGAATATTATTCCCCATGAAGCTGAGAATCTACCTTTCATGTTATAAAATATGACGATGTATAAACTAAGTTCACACTGTTTTTGAAAATAAATGATACAAAGTACAACAGAAGGTAGCACAACTCTGAGAAGACACGGGACATGAGGGAGTCCTGAGTTCTGGGTCAGTTTTTACGTTTTCACTGAGGGATGTAAAATGAGACACCAGCTGATCTCTCCCTGGTGAGGGCCCTAACCTCTAGCAGGCATACCTTCCCTCCCTTTTCTTCTTTTGGCAAATTTCAACTGGAAAGCTGTGCTGTCAACCAGTGTCACCAGAATGCTCCAGACCCATTCTGCATGTTCACATTTCTAAAATCCGTACCTTTCTGTTTCCTGGTCTCTGTCCCAAGACTGCAAAATACAGCAAGTTCTGGCAAGGATTCACCTTCATTATCATTCACAAACAACGTGCCAGGAACCATTGACGCAGAGTTAATATTCAGACATTTATACTGTTTTACTTTCAAGAGGTAGGTACTGAAAGATATTTCCTCATCCATCCATCCATCCATCCATCCATCCATCCATCCATCCATCCATCCATCCACCCATCCATCCTTATCCTCTATCTGAATGAAGAAACAAAGCCTGAATGTTGCATTGTCTTGACTCTCTTTGCACAGCACATGGTAATTACACAGCACATAATGTTGCAAATAAGTTGGCTCATACAAACATGAGTTTTCAGAAGCTCAAGTAACTCTAGCTGAAGATATGAATTAAGAGAACAATTATAATTAGAGCATAACATAAACCACAGAAACCAAATTTTCGTCCCTAGACTGATAATTATGAAAGGGGACATGTTACTGAACTGGGTGCTGATTAGACAGCAAGAGAGACAACAGATTTGCTAAGAGTTGTATGAGAGTGTGGACAAAATTAAAAGATATGGATTATAATTGAGCAAAAGTAGCTCCATGCTTCACCTGATTTTCTCAACAAAGGACTTAGAAGACAAAATCAGACTGCTGGAAATGCTCAAAGAGTATTTCTCAGCCCTTTGAAGTGCCATATTTAAAAGTTTTTATCAAGACATGTTGGACCTCAGGAAAGAGAAGACCAGTATATGGATGTTGCAACAGACTCACAAGACAATCCACTCTGAAAAGACATGTTGTGCTGTGACTATGCACAGAGACAATGATGATAGCTAAAAAGACATAAAAAACAAATGCAAAGGAAGAACTGTCGACGCTGTGTAGTAAACATGATGTAAATCTATGTCTAGCATGGGACACACCTCTCAACTTCTGCTAGACCATCTACTCATGTACTTGAAGGATGTCATCAGGAGCACTGGCAGCAGCAATTAGTTTCCCAACCAGCTGTGCCTTACACTGGAGCTGTACACTTGCATTGGCACACAAATCTATCTCCACTAGGCACTTGCTTGCTTGAAGGAAAGAACAATGAGGAGCAATAAAGCAAATGGAAGACAAGACATCATTGTCGAAGTCACGGAATCCATTAGAATGTGTAACAGACTTGTGGACATTGACAAATTGTTTAAGCTGAATATTTTCCTAGACCTATACCCTCTAACTACATCAATAACAGGACTGACAGTTCCAGTGCCTGCAAATGAGAAAATAGTATCTGGGTAGGAAAAAACAAAAAAAAAAAATTCAATATCTCATGCCAAAGGTAAATATTGCATAAGGAAGGCAGGTAAAGCAAGATACTTTGGCAACCAACTGGCAGTTGAAGTTGAATAAGGATGTATTTTGGAACCAAAATCACATCAGAGGAAACCTCACAGACTTGTCATAGTCCTGTGGCTGAGATGTGACAACAGTGTAACTGAACTTGCACAGACCAAAACCACACTCTAATCGGCCTGCAGGAGCAAGTAAGTAATTCAATAAAAACAAACCACTGTCACAAAATGTTGACAATATAAAGGGATTCCAACACTGGTGATCTGAGGATGCTCAGCTTTAGGCATTGCTTACAGATTTAGAAAACATGGATAATAATGAACACAAGAAAAATTCAGCTGATGGATGCTAGCAGCTGCCTAAGAAGTGTACTCTACTGCCTCTTAGCAAGGGAGAAAGATGCTCTTCTCTCGCTCAAAGGCCTGCTTTCCTTAATTTCTGTTTCCTCCTTCTGGGCAGGAATTCACTTGGCTCTATGTGGAGAGTTGCTTCACCTTATTGCCCCAGGGAGTCTTCAGTGATAACGTATAGCATGCATGTTTAGATCCCCGTCTTCATGTGTACAGCAGAGAATGAGCACCTGAAGGAAAAGGAGGTGCTGAATATAAAAACTAGCATGCATAGCAGTTTATTTTTAAGCAAAATTTTCCAGTTTTCCCAGAAAGAGTGGCAATTCATTGAGTTAGTTAGAGTGGGACTCCCATTCTCGGTAAACAGCATGGAGAGGTTACTGAGACAAAATCCAAGACGAATCCAAATGATTAGTCTTGAATCCTAAAGCAGGACTCTCAAACAAAATGAGCAACAAGATAAATGAATAGGGGTTTGGTGGTGTGTTTTTTTTTAATTCCAGTGGAAAAAAAAACAATAGCATCTCCTAATGAAATACTGATGTTTTTCCTCCCTTTTTATTGACTGTGGTTTCTTGAGATTCTAGGGTATTTTGACTGCAGACAAATCTCCATCTTAGAGGGTAAAGTATACATCACGGCTGTAATCAAAAAACACCTACAGTCACTCGATACTTGAAGGCTGACAAGTGAAGACACTTATGAAGGCCAGGCATACATGAAACAGCAGCAGCCTGTTCCCAAAGGACTATGGCAAAGAGCCACCCGCTCTGCTGCAGAGCGAAGCGGAGACTTTGAGCTCCTGCTCTCAGCCATGTGAACTGCCGAGATGCAGCTGATTCCATTTTGAACAAACACTGCTTTTTGCTGCTATGCAATACGTAGGTTTTTCTAGGTTTTTCAGGTTACGTAGGTCCATTTTGAGGACCAGCTCAATGGTGAGCTATGGTTGCTCTTCTCCCTTCTCCGGTGGATGCTCTCAACCTTGTGCTGGGCGTTGTTAGAGTGCACTGCACATGGGAGGCAGACTTGGACCTCTGCCACCCACCCCAGACCACATGTTACACGCCGATGGGAACGGCACATGCAATGCAGCCCGAGTCACACACGAGCGCTCCCGCTCCAGCAGTAGCAGTAAATCATCTTGCCGAAACCCCTAGTTCAAAGCCAGTGTCGGCCCCTGCCACTCTTGTGATTTTAATCGCTTTGGTGAAACAAGGAGGTTTTCCCTCTGAGACATGCAATCGAAACAAAGCAACAAAAAGCTGGGAAATGCAGTATTAATTGTGTCACAGCCATTGAAAAATAGCAGAAAAGCAATGAGAGCAGGGTGGTTTCAGAGCCCTTCACTTCTGTCACTGTCTTCGACTGTGCTGTCAGGCGGCTAGTCCTTCATCCTGGACACAAGAGGAGAGATCGCTCACCAAACAAGTCCCTTAAGATTGTCTTACTGAGCGCAGGACATCCTGGGACAAGATATTGTACTGCTGGGGCATCACAGGCGAGACAGCAGAGTGAAGTCAGTGCTCTGTAATAGCCAGAGCTGGTGACGGACCAGCTGGTAGCAAATTTGCTTCTTCCTACCTGTTACCTGTGTCTCAGGGGACCTGAGCTGGCATGAACTGCCCCTGAAACTGAATGTCAAGGGAAACCTTGGCTGCCCTCATGCTCAGGGTTGCGATGTATGTCGAGACTGGCATGCCAGTCTGGCTGCACAGAGGGATTCTGATTACTCCATGAGCATGATACCCATTCTTCCAACAAGGTGAAAAGATAGATAGCCTATGGGTACCTAAAAAAATTACATAGAATTACATCTGAGTGAAAACATAAAGAAAAAAAGAGTGAATAACCCAACCATTAATTCAAGCCTTCACACTGCAAGAGTTTCCATTACTAATTACGAAGCTACCCCCACCATTCAGGTTTTGCAGAGGGCAGAGAAAGTGCTTGGTAGCTCACAGCTAAGCTGTTGCTGGTGACCTGTGCCTGGGCACAGCTCTGATGACTGACACCCATCCGTCAGTTCGGGACAGGCGCAACACTGACGGGGAAGGGACCTCCCCGCACTGACTCAGCACTGGAAGCAGAGGCACCACAAGACAATCCGGTCTTTAGGCACTCCAACTGTGACTGCCAACTCTGGCAGTGGGTGTTATTATATGGATCACTATTCATTAAAAGCTGGACTGGGACCAAACAGATACAGATGGAAATGCCTTTTTTTCCTCATGGACTTGTTCCAAACCCGAGCTCTAGGTCCCAATATATATCCTCTTACCAGCAGGTTCCCAAAAAAGAAGAATGGCTTACAACAGTTTTATAAAACCCAGCTGTTTAGAAAACTCAGATAATTCACCCTACCCCCAAATCTAGGGATAACAGCCCAAATAACACTTCTGGTTTTTTCACTAGTGTCAATGCACAATAGACAGAGATACCCAGGAATACACTGTGTAGCTTACAAGTGAACTTTTAAACCCAGTTCTCTGCTTTGTTATGCAAGGAAAACACAGCTATTGCCCTACAACATTACCTGATATCAAGTTATCCCAACGAAAATTGGCATAGAACAGCAGATCAACAGATGCTTTTTCATGTAAAATATCTTACATGAAGCAAGAATAAATGTTAACTCCTTGTTTGAATGTTGAAGATGTTTTCCCAGCTGTAGCAAACAGGGAAAAAGCCAGTAGCAACTGGAAGCCAGGAGCAAAGTCTTAACTTTATTTTTCATTTTTATTTTGGAGACCTTACTTACGTCTTTGTTAGTCTCATATGCTAGTTTAAGATTCCTACTCCCTACAGGATAATAAATATGCTCAAGGCAATAAATATATAAAAAAAAAAAGAGGAGCAGACACAAGTTTTATAAGGAAACTTCATGCTTAATTGAGGTTTTTCTGAGTCAGTAGAAATCAGGATTGAGACTTTTACACAGCCCACCAAATAATGATCAGATTGAAGAAAGACAGCAAGAAAATGATGGATTTGCTGATCACTGGAACAGTCGGACATGAAGCTGAAAGGCTCATTAAACACATTTCTCCAGAGAAAGGTGCTGATACTTTACAAACACCAGGGTTTCCAGATAATTAATGTGTCTCTTTTTGAGGAAAATCTCAGTACAATATTTAAATGCACAAAGAACGTACACTGCAGCATGCTTCCCTGGCTCCTCCTGCAGCAACTGGAGAGCACCAACCATTACCCAGCTGGCCTGTTCACTTGTGTACTGTGAAAAGGTTTAATGAGCCACAAAGTGTATTTTGCTCTCTTCA
This sequence comes from Rynchops niger, assembly GCA_013400035.1. Lineage (NCBI taxonomy): Eukaryota > Metazoa > Chordata > Aves > Charadriiformes > Laridae > Rynchops > Rynchops niger. Next base: position 8,245 of record VXBH01003682.1, read on the forward strand.
TGGATCACGGAAGCAAAAGTCCTGGGGGTAAAATAGCTTGTGTTGTTTCTGCTGCTGTGAATTGGGCCCTCAGGGGTACATTTTCAGTGCAATGCATGTGGATTTGGCTGCTTGAGTCCCATTGATGTTGATGGGACTCATGTAGCTAAAACCCCACCAAGTGCTTGAAAATGTGTCCCTTAATGTCTGTAAAGCACCGTTGCCTTTTCAAACACGACTGACCAAACCAGTCTAATGGTGGTGCTCCTTCTCAGCAAGGTCAGCAGTACTTGTGCAGATCTTGTGCAAGCAAGAGTGCACAGGAATGGGTGGAAATTCATACTGCATCTGTCTCCCCACACACACTTTCCAAAAACAGAATTGCCCAGGCCTTTGGGTCAATGTGGTAACAAATGGTATAAAAAATTTTAGGAGATAATACCCTGTCAAGTTCCTTCATATAGGCCACATTCCTGTGGCTGGTTAGTACAAGTGTCACTCACACTGGGCACAGCATGAATACTGCTCCACAGTACCACAGAAAATACGTGCAGAGACATGATAACATTCCCACCCTCTCCTCCATATCGCAGGGACAGGGTGGGTAGTGGGTCATAAAATTCATTGTGTTTTTACAGAATCAGCATAAATTAAATGACTGTCAGCAACCTGAATTTGTGTAATCCCATTCACGTTTGCAAATCCTTTTCCTTATTATTGACTTTGTCATTTAACTGAGAACTAAAGTCCAACTCTTTGACTGCTTTCCAGTTTTTCACGATACCCTGTAATATCCAAGATACAAGAGAGGTCTATAAAATTTTCAGTGCTGATTGTGTGTTATTTCAAAGGACTGACTATCTAAGAGTAGAGATATATGTATGAGCTGCTTAATATGGTCCCAGCTATGTAAGTCCATCCTGTGTTTTAGATAAACTTAAGGTTCTGGTGCACTGATAAGACCTTAAAGCAGTAGGAAACACATAAGGTTTTGAAAAATCACATTAGGGGAAATAGTGAGGAGGGTAGAGAAGGAAAAGGAGACCACTGTGCTAGCATTAGGGTTGGTTTTTTTTCAATCTGTCCATTTATCAAAGTAATATGCATAGACATATCCACATGGGCTACACACAGTATGGAAATGCCTGCTTTAAGCCTCTAGTGAAACAACTCATTAGTACACCATTAGTGTCTACTACAGTCATAAGGAATTGTGTCTGTACCCATTGGAGCAATATAATTCAACAGAAAAGCTAGGAGGGACCATTGTTGGAAGAGCACAGGCAAGATCTTTTTAAGGGGGAAGGAAGGTAGATGAAAGGGAAGTTTCTTAACTGGTTACAAGGTAGGGATCAGAGGAGAGGGATCCCAGCTCCCTGTGATGTTGGAGAAGGGGCACGGGACACCACGTGTAGGAGAGAGACAGAAGGATGGGAAAACTCATCAGGGTCTCTGTTCAGCTGCAGAACAACACATGGAATATCAAGGGGGTTTCTATCACCTCTCTCTTTCCTCTTTTGCTGTCTTTCCGGTTTAGCTTTGTTGGACTTCCCACATAACACAACACCAAGCTGTGCAGTGCAGTTGACACACTGGAGGGAAGGGATGCCATTCAGAGGGACCTGAAAGTCTTGACAATTGAGCTTGTGAGAATCTCATAAGTTCAACAAGGCCAAGTGCAAGGTTCTGCACATGGCTGGGGCAATCTCAAGCACAAATACAGGCTGGGTGGAGAAGGGATTAAGAGCAGCCCTGAGGAGGACTTGGGGTTGTTGGTGGATGAGAAGCTCAACATGAGCTGGCAATGTGTGCTCGCAGCCCTGAAAGCCAGCTGCATCCTGGGCTGCATCAAAAGAAGCATGGCCAGCAGGTTGAGGGAGGGGATTCTCCCCTTCTACTCCACTCTGGTGAAACCCCACCTGGAGTAGTGCATCCATCTCTGGGGCCCCCGACATAAGAAAGTCATGGACTTGTGGGACCAAGTCCAGAGGAGGGCCACAAAGATGATCAGAGGGCTGGAGCACTTCTACTATGAAGGCAGATTGAGAGAGCTGGGGTTGTTCAGCCTGGAGAAGAGAAGGCTCTGGGCAGACCTTACAGCACAATCCAGTACCTAAAGGGCCTACAGGAAAGATGGGGAGGGACATCAGGGAGTGTAGCAATAGGACAAGTGGTAACAGTTTTAAACTGAAAAAGAGCAGATTCAAGCTAGATATAAGTAATACGTTTTATAAAATGAGGGTGTTGAGACACTGGAACAGGTTGCCCAGAGAAGCTGTGGATGCCCCATCCCTGGAGGGGTTCAAGGCCAGGCTGGACGGGGCTTTGAGCAGCCTGGTCTGGTGGGAGGTGTCCCTGCCCAGGGCAGGTGAGTTGGGACTAGATGATCTTTAAGGTCCCTTCCAACCCGAACCATTCTACGATTCTATGATTTTAATATGTAGTAACTCTGAAAACTCTTTTTATTTAAAAGTGATTTATTGCAGACTGGTGTATAACTAGACAAATATTTTAATCTGTAAATTATCCTTACTTTCAGACTTCTCAAACAGAAAGTGCTTAATTGTGCAAGTTTATCACTGTGTTAAATATAGTTTCCACCTCAGATTTACAAATAAACTGACTGGTTCATATTGTGTCAAACATATGCCATTGTAGTCTTTCCTATTTCTGTCTTTATACAAACAGTGATTTCTGGGGAGCCACTAGGGTCGTTTAATTCAGCTGAAGACCTGCCCCATAACATCGTTTCAGTAAAAGCAAAGATTACTTCTACTTAACCCAAATGATTATATTCTATACATGGCAGAGCTGAAAATGTGCTAACTTCTTTAAAAAAAAAAAAAAAAAAAAAAAAAAAAAAAAAAAAAAAAAAAAAAAAAAAAAAAAAAAAANGAAAAGAAAAGAAAAGAAAAGAAAAGAAAAGAAAAGAAAAGAAAAGAAAAGAAAAGAAAAGAAAAGAAAAGAAAAGAAAAGAAAAGAAAAGAAAAGAAAAGAAAAGAAAAGAAAAGAAAAGAAAAGAAAAGAAAAGAAAAGAAAAGAAAAAAAGAAAAGAAAAGTCTGTTCTCAGCGGTAATTCACAGGATGGTTCCTTAAGTGAAAACATCCTAACCATGGAAATCTGATTCCCACAAACATTTTTACATTTTAAAAATGGGATTTTAAAGAAATCATTGTTTGTTCACTTGGACTGGTTAATTGTATTTTAATTGGGTAATTGAAAGCAGATACCTAGTATCTTAACTTCTCTATAAACATAGCAAATATAGTGGAACAGGACATGTACTTCTAAGCTCCAGATGTAGCTCACAGGGAATTTTCCAATTATTTCTCTGATAGATGCCTAATATATAAGATGTAAATTAATATTTATCCTTCAAAGACAAGATTCTTTTAACTGGCAGTGCTTGTAGCAATTCTTTAGGCAGTTACTGAATGAAATCTGTCACTGGTTGACTTTTATTACAGACGTGAAGCTCAGAGCAGCAAAGCCAAAGGCTGGCTACAGGTCAGAAACCTCTGGAGCACACGCAAGACAAATTGTTAGAGTACCTGGGGTCAGCTGCAGAGTAGCAGAAAACTCAATACAATATTTACATTTTGCTATGGTGTCAGCAAAAAAATATACCAAACAGAGGACTTTCAAAAGAGCTTTACTTGCATTTGCTTATATCTAAACTGAAAGCTGTACTTGGGACTAAACCCAAGCAGAATGACTTATACGAAGCCTTGATAAGTGAAACTCTCTAGTGTGTTTTTTCTGACATGAGTTTGGAATATGACCCTGTGTGCAATTTACCCCCCGGAAAAACATACCAAGACTATATCTGTGAGGGTTTTGTTTGTTTGTTTAAATCAGTAAGTGAAAAGGCAGAATTTGATTAAGGTTTGCTTTTGAAACAAAACCAATTATTTTTCAAAGAGCCGGGTGGTGGGGATGTGACCAAGCAGGGAGCGCTGGTTCTGCTCCGGGCAAGCTCATGGCACCTGGGTGGATGCAGACCCTTTCTGCGCCAGCGAAAAAAGCTGCTGTACCAGCAGCGCACTTCCTAAATTCAAGGATATTTCACCTGTGAAGGTAACAGCATAAGTTTTCCTCCTCTCTGATGAGGAACCTGCACAGGCGTCATGCTTCATAATAGGACCAGAGGGACAGCATGTCCTTATGCCCATCCTGGAACAATATGGCCTGATCTTCTCAACCCCCTCCCTTCATATGCCTCAATCTAACTCCAAATAAAGAGTGCAGCCACAAGCAGCGTAGTGTGACATGTGCTTTGTAAATAAATCATTGATTTGTGGTTGTACCTACCTACAAGTATGCACAAAACAGAGTTTCAAGTTGGCACTTCCTGTTTTTTTCCTCTATTTCTTCCAAAACTTTACAAGCTCTTACAGAGTGACTAAGGAACTTGGAAACTTTGTAAGACTCTTCTGGAAGAGGTATAAGAACACTATTATTCTTGGGCTGGCACAATAGTCCTGTAGTTTGTTCTTCCCCCTCCAAAGTGAGAGAATTAGTTTTGCATCCCAAAAACTTATCTTATTTCCTGTTCCAGACCAATCTGAGAACACTGTAGTTGGGACTCCTTCAGTCATTACAGATGCTGCAGAAATCTCCCACTCGATATTTCCAGCCAAAAAAGACAGAGATTGGACCTCCCAACTTAGATAATGTATCGACTGTTTTGTGGTCTTTACTGAAGTTAGAAAGGCAAAAACAGAAACTCAGTGTGCATACTGGAGACAGTTATTTTTTTGTTTTCGTTTTTAATGAATGGTGACATCTGTGCAGTCAGCTGCTGCTCTGTCTCCTGGTTTGGGATGCGTTCATGCTTTCTCACCATCCTTCAGGGTGCTCAGGAATAGCAGATACAGTACAGTGTGCATTGCTGTTTACGGATCAGAAAATGTGGTTGAAGCAGCTTATTGAATCAAAAGGCATGAGCTGTTTGAACATATTCTCTTCTCATACATAAAAGAGGTGGCAAACCACGCACCTCCAGTTAAAATATGATTGTCCTATGGGTGAGAGAAACATTGTGTTTGTAGCGTTTTTTCACTATGACTTTCATAAATCTATTCCCTTTGTTTCTTGATCAGCATTTTAAAACATACTTAATGCCATTGAATAAATTATTAATTTTTTCATTGTCAATTGTTCACCCAGCTCAGGATGGTAATAAAAGTTCTTTCTGACCTTTAAAATCTATCAGCCTCTGCTCTCTGTTCAGTCTAGATTTGTCAGAAAGACTGTAAATTTCAAAAAGCTTGGCTCATGCTCTGTGTCTCTAATGAAATCCATGAACAGGCATGCTCTACCCCGTGATGGGTTTGACTAAACCTTTCACATCTGCTATCAAAAAAGGCTATCCAAGGATGAATGTCCAGGTTCTTCCAAGGCTTTGACTTTACGTTATACCAGTATTACTGATAGAAAGGAGCCGCACTGAGACAGAACAGTCTGTGATTAGAGGATTAATTCCTCAATCCCTTTAAAAATGGCAAAAAGATGTTTAAAAGAGAGGATATCTAGATGGTCACAGTCACGAATTAAGAGAAACTTGTGAAGATCTCCTGATTAAATGCCTTAGACAAAGTCTGCATTCAAAAAAAAAATAAAAAGAAAAAAAGGTGGGACAAGGGGAGGGAGGAAAGTTTTGTTGATTTGAAAAGGTCAGATTTTGAGGTGATTTTTCTTTCAGTGTATGGTGGTTATTAAACTAAGTCTTGTAATTTTGTCACGCAACATAGTTGGTACTGCTTCAGGAAAAATAAAGCTCTGGAAATAAAAGTGAAGATTTAAAGAGGGTTACTCTGAATTTAATACTGTTTTTTGAGAAAATTGTCCCCCATAAAATGTAGGTAGACACTCTGGATCCTGCCCTGAAAGCAGATATTCACTCCAAGATACCCCACAAATTCAGCACTGCTACCCCCTTCCTAAATTTGCTGACATCCAGACTAACAATACAACTGTTCCTCTGAGTACTCCTAATTTGTTTTGGGCTATGTCAGCTGACTTTGCTTAACCATTAGAAATAGCCAGGGTACCACAATGTATTTACACTACTTAACCCAGTCTGACTAGTTTTTCTAATGTGATTTCAGGACAATCATACCATTGGCAGTTCAAGGTGTGATGAGCCATTTCATTGCTAACTAATGATGGAGAGGAGATGACGGCACATGTAGAAGACCAAGAGCAAGAAACCTCTTCTCCCTGCAGAGCTTTTTCCTCAGTAGCTCCTGGTTTCCACCCATATTTTTTCTACTTAATATAAACATGAAGGTGAATATGCATTGCTATGTTCCTGTCCTCTCCCACCCCTCCCCACAGGTGCTTTTGAAATTATTTTAGATTGGAGAAAGGAACTCTGTGGTCTTTCTTTCTTTCTTTCTGAGTAGGCAGCAACACTTCCTATGTGTCTTTATGCAATGAACACAAAAGTTGAGTGGCCCCCAAAACATGTGCAATTATGCCAAGAAAAATGAATATTTTGGTTTTGAGTAACCAAAGGAACAGAAGAATTTTCGAAAACTTTTTTTTTCCAATTCAGATAAAGAGCCAAAATAGTCAAAACTGCAAAATACACATATGTACTAAAAAGATCAACAGGTGGAAATAAACATGTCCCTTTCTGACTAGGACACTGAAATTTGTGCTGAACATGCACTATAATAAATGCTAAAACTTCTCCTAAAATTTTGTGAGAGAACACTTTCCACCAGCTTCCTTGAAACTTTTTCAATGAGTATGAATTATAAGAAAAAAATTACTTTTTTCTTGAAGAATGTAGGCAGAAAGAGAAATAATCACAAAGTTATCTCAGAATACTCCTTCAGCCATCTCACTGGAAATTATAGGGTTTAGATTGGGTTTTTTGTTGTTTTCTAATTAACAAGAGCTCCCGTGTCTATCCTCACCTTTTCTGTAACTGAGTAATAAAGCATCCAACAGAACAGACCTCACCATCTGCATACTGCTCATCCCTTCTATTTCCATGTGTGGTTTATCCTGAGCTCTGACAATGCTTTGCACAGACGGAGAGAAAAATTGGGCATGGTGCAGCTATAGAAGTCTCCAGTGCTCAGGCTTTAGCTGTGTCTCTACTTCTTTGTTCAAACAAACCCATTGTAATTCAGCTCAAAAGTGTTAGGCGTGTAGCTTTCCAACACATTGTGTGCGGTTGTATCTACACAACTCCCATTTGTTTCAAACATGCGGGGGAAAATAATCTTAGCAGGCTTTGTGGGCAAGCGCAACGTGACCCACGAGAAAGCCTAGTCAAGGATACGGGAGAAGAGATGAGGAAGGGGTTTGTTCATGATAGGAGTTTTTTGGTTTGCTTTTGCAAATTGTTTCAAGTCCATGAAGGAAGGAAGCTGTAGCATGGCTGAATCCCATCAGATTCACTGTCTAACATCCACAGGGACTCCTGATCAAAACGCCTGCATTGATACAGAGGTGTCAGTTCGTAAATACACATACTTGCACATTAATACATATAAGACAGCAGATGCTTCACTTCCCTTCTGGTCTGAGGAAAAAAGTTCAGCAGGCATTACACGGGTCATTTCACACAGTCAATCAAACTTTAAGACAAACTTCATCTGAAACCCAAAACTTTGTGGTTTTGTTCAGTATGGACAACTCCAGAGAGCCTATGGACTGAGACAGGTCTTTTTCATTTCCCTTGTCCCTTCTGGGAAGAAACGATAATGCTCCCCAGCGCAACTTAGCTGGAGGATCTAAGACTACCCAGCCAAAGAAAACCCTCTCGCACTTGGCTGTCATTTAGTCCTGGCAGCAACTAACATCACTGTGTGCTTCCAGCCTTAGCCTGAGGCGTTGTCTGCACTGAGAGTCCTATTTCCACACAAACACTCAGCTGCAGCTTGACTTCACATTACCTCCACTTGTCCCCCCCTGTAATCTGATCAGGCCACAGTTCTCATGGTCTTCTCTGTTTGGTCTCTTACAAAACCATGGGCACCTAATAGCAGCCAGGAACAGATACTTTTTATTCTTAATAAACACGAATGATGTTTGAGTCCCTTTTTGGATGGCACAAAGCAGCCATCCATTTAGGGCTGAAGGGCCTGGATTCAATGTTCAGCAGGAGACTGCCCTGATGGTTCTGCCGGGAGCCTGCTGCAATAATTAGGCTGTCCAGGGGAGGGGCCATTCTCCACCGTCACCTCTGAAACTGGACTGCTGCACTGGTGGGGGGATCAGCACCCCTGGGGCAGGAAATGCAAAAATGTCTCCTGTCAGACAGCACATTGGTGGAGGAGCTGCTGTTTGAGCCTCCATCCCTAGAGAAAGGCTATCCAGCAGGGTGATGTTAACATGCGTGGTCCCTGGGGTAGGAGCCAGGACGTGAAACTCATGATTTCACACCTACGTTGGATGCCAGAGTCCTTAGGCTGGCATGAAAATCCTTTTTTGAAGCTAGATCTTAGCCTCCCTGGGAGCATGAGTACTGGTTTCAATGTCTTCATTCAAAAATGTTTGCCTCTCATTTCCCTTTCTGCACTCTTCAACGATGTATGTAAGGAGACAGAAAAGCTCAGTTGGATTCACTCAGTCGGATTCACTCAGTCATTTCTTGGCTTTTTTGTCCCATCAAGTTAAATTGTCTTGAGCAATGCCTCCTGTGAATGATTATTTTCAGCCTATCCTACCCGTTAGGAAGCTTTTTTTTTCTTGATACACATTCCAAAACCTCCATTTCTTAATTCTACTCCATTATGTTTGCTTATCCCCTTACATAAGCAACTTTTTGTTCCCTAAGTGCATCTCAAATCCACGTGCCCAGTTACCAGTTTCATGCAGAATAGTACATATTCAATTAACTTCTTTTTACCCACAGATTGCTTCTGGTAGTTTTACTGGGTCAAGGGAATATAAAGATGACCTAAAGCTACTAGACTTCAGCTGTGACAAAGCAAAGGTCCTGCAGCAGTGACTGCAAACAGAATCAATCTGAAAATAAGAATTTCAGGAGTCTGTANAATCCTGTTTAATTCAGTTACCCATTTATTCAAGTGAGCAGCAATTTCTGAGTGTTGCAGCATTTTTATCCTGCCAAATTTCTGGTGTAAGCTCAGCTACCTGAGGAAAAAAATAGGTTTGCTCAGCTCAGTGTTTCTTGATAGCTGGTACAAATTCTACCAAATAAAACACTGTTCCCTACATAAACCATACCTTAAGCAGGAAGTTTGCATCAGCTGATCTGTCCACAGAGCTTTGAAAAGTGGAGTAAGCTGTATCCCTTAAACACCTTTTGCATATGTCTCAGCTTCTCGCTCACCTGTGACCCAACTGTGACTGAAGTTTTTGCTAAAACTTCTCAGAGTGACAACTGTAATTTGAGTCTGGTGCATACAAACATAAAATATCAGTGGCATAAATTCACAAACCAAATGCTGAGTCTGAATGGTTATGATCTGTAGGTGCACTTTTAAATGGGTGATTCCTGATATTTTACAACCCTAATTTCTAAAGTTGAACCCTCTAACCGAGCGCTGCCCTTTTAAAATTAACTGCTTTAGAAAACACCTGATAAACATGTAGCAAGAAACTCCAGAAAAATTGTCTTTTACTTTCTCTCACCTTAAGAAAATGATATAAAAAGTATTCACTATTCATCTGTTATCATATGTAACCCGGATAAAGGTTTGGCATTTCTTTAAGTGCATTTGCTCATCACAAATGCTTTCATCATTAATCAAGATTATTCTTCACTTTCTTGAAAATAGTTAACCTGCACCTTGGGAACCAGCGAGCTTCTTTGCTGAGTTGCTGTCGGAAAGAATGAAAGTGCTTCAAACTTTTGGCAGTTTTACCTTGCTTCATTTAAAGGTTTAGTACAACACAATTTCACATCATTGTTTTTATTTCCACTCCCTCGTCAGGCCCAGTTTACACTGACATCACCTGGAGTACATCATCAGTGGATTTAAGACACAGTGTCCTAAGACTAAATAAATATTTTCAACCATGTCAGACAAGGAACTGTCAGAACAAGTGGAAAACACCCAGTGCAATACCCATCAGTAAGGTCCTTTCAGTCTAACACTTAGGGGAGAAAAAAGACCTAATACCATGCCATTATGACTTAGTAGTGCGAGAGAGCTCAATATATTTCATCTTCAAAATGTCGCCTGTTTCTCTGCAGCTTTTCTTGCTTTTGAAAGCCCTCTATAATCTGCCGACTCCCTGTTCAGCCAAGTTAACAGGACACTTAAGAATTTAAGTAAAACTGATGCAATCCTTTTTGCAATGGCCCTTTCTCCTGTGGTTGCTCGTGCCTTAAGCAAGGATAATCCTGGATGCTGGATACACCTTGCTTGGACATATTAATGAGCGGAAGAGCAGTTGTACTTGAAGCTGAACACTCCCAAAGAAACTCATCCATCTACTCCTCCCTCCCTCCCAGCTTTACTCTCATCTGTAAATCAAGCCAGAAATAAACCAGATCCCCTCTGCTTTTCACTATCAGTACTGTAGATAATCCCGCTTTGGTAACAATCCGTATGGGTAATAATCAATCAAAGGGAGCGGATTCACAGCAGTAAGAAAACGCATTGCGACAAAAGAGTTTCCCTTGCATCCTGGCTCCTGATCAGAAAATTGTCAGGGCAAGCACCTTCTCAGGCTAATTGCTGACAAATGTAAGATAAACAGCCTGTTATCACAATCACCTCCCCTCACTTTTAAGAGGGGGGATGCAATTAAAGCCTTAAGTACTACACAGAATGTGACATCCGTTTGTTGTTCTTGTTTCACACAAATGGGGATTTATCTCATTTCATACATGCAGATGCTGTTATGGAAGACTTACATTTGGGGAAGAGGCAGGCCTGGGAAATTTCTAGGTAAACAAGTTATAGGAAGGCTACAGAAAAATAAATACCTCATTTTATTTGCAAACCAGAAGGTGCTGTGGCAGAGCCTGTCTGTGACAAGAGGTATGGGACAGGGCAAAGCCACTGTGGCAGGGACAGGAGCCAGGGCTCAGAGGTACCAACCAATTCCTACCCACGGCCACCAACATTTCTCCCCATGCACCACTGGAAGAGCCGTGCCCAGGTGGGAAGAAGCAAGTAAGGAGGGAGAGAGCACCATATTGAGTGCAACCAAGCGTTCACTCAGTCCCTTGTCCTCCCTCTGCTTCTGCTCATAGAAAATACTCGCAGCAAAAGCATGAAGTGCAGCACAGCAGGAGGGCACTTGTCCGTATAATTTATGGCTTTATAAACCTCTGTTATACCTCCACTCTCTTTTCCAAGCTGAAGAGGATGGTCTATTAAGCTTTGCAGCAAACAGAAGTCCTTTTGCACCTTTGACCAAGCTTGCCAGCTTTGTGTGTACCCCTTCTCCTAGACCCCTTTTGGCATGGAGTGACCACAGAATTCAAACCGCAGCGTGCAGGGACACCATGCCTGCTGGTGCTCTGCCCTGACTGTCCCATGACAATCCTTTACATCCTGATTGCCCTTTTAATTAGCCTCAAAGAACTGAGGTCATATTTTTAATGAACTGTCCACCATCACTCCAAATTCCCTTTCCTGTGTAGTAGAAGGCAGTAAGACCCCATACCTTTGTATGTGTACAGAAGGTCATTTTCTTCAGTGGGAATTACCCTCTAATAAACAGAAGAATTCTACTAATTAGCAAGGAGGAGTCAAAGGGCTAAATCTTGATGTTAATTGTTTGAGTAAAGATCTGGAGTATCTTCCCTGCAATCCAACAGACATATAATGAGCTGCTCAAACCAGGCCAGCATACATTGCCTGACCCTATGCGTTTACACTCAAGAGCGCAGATTCCGAGAGGAGATCATCATATGAAAACAACTTGATGAAATCCTCTAATGAAATGTGGCTGGCAGCTCCCTGAGTTGCCAGTGCAATTATGACACTGGGCATTGTGGACAGATGCATTAGCAGCCAGGCTGCGCTAATGAGCTCTCAGCACTTTGCTAACCACCCCAAACAGCTCTTGGGTTGCATAGTAACTCGTCCAATGCCAGGACATCAAACAAATGAATAGGAATTCATACACATGTATGTAAGTCTCCTGTGAAGACACCATCGGGATAATATGAATAATTAATACCGAAAAGTGGAATTTACCACTTCCTAACTCTGTTAACAACTTTTAAAGCAAGCAGTCTGTTCTTATGTCTCTGAACAAACGCATTAGAATTACCCTTATTTCCCACAACAGGACTCGTTATTGCCTTTAATTTTATGTTTTGCTAAATAGGACATTCAGATGTGCCTGAACATTCAAAAATGGTATCTCCAACTTCCCTCTGCTTTCACAATTTCTGCTTTCACAACAAATTCAGTAAGGAGAAAAGTTATTAAATATTATTGAGCAGACCTGCGACAAAGGAAATAACACAAAAATTTTAACATCATTTGCGAACTTCACATCCTTCCTACTGTCTTTCTTCGTCCACTCCCCATATGGAAGACCTCTGGGCAAAGCAGAGGGGATAGGCCTCATCCATTCTAATTCTGCCAACCTGTTACCGTCACCTTAAATAGCAATTTCTTAAAACAGAGCAATCTATGCAATATATGACAGGATGTACTTTCTAAATATGTAGTTGGTCTGCTCATACTGTAACAAAAAACACTACCTTATACTTGTACCTGACACCCACCTAGGTCATCATTGGCAGCAAACTTAATTTTGCAAACAGAAGAGCATAATTATATATAATTTAACCCTATGTGATTTAATATGGAGGGAAAACTATTATTTGTAGCGAATTATGGAGGACTTCTAAAGTGAAATGCTGCAACTAAAATCCTGCCACAAGATAATGTTCTTCAGTAGATTTTATTGAGGAAAAACTAAGGAATTAAGTCTGTGTTTTTTAGACTTCTGCAAGAATGCATTTAAATCTAGATATGTGGAATAGATACATCTGTTATACAAGAAAACAAGATGAGGCAAGTGCGTTACTTGAAATTATACCCATATACAGGAATCTATAACACTAAACTAGGTGTGAAATTATATCTTAAAGTATCTGTACCATGGGATAAAGAGTAGGCTCGATGAATACAAAATCATGGTTGCTGCACAACTGGGTAAGAGAGTGGGAACTGGATGGTGTTAACATTTAGCTAAAAAAAACTCAGTAAAAAGAAATCTGACGGAGCCCAGAGCAGAGGCCCACAAATCAACTATAAGCATCCTCTAAGATGACCGTGAGCAAATACGGGACATCCCAAAGAGATGTTGAGTAAAGTACTGAAACTGTCCCATGCACTGTGAATGCAACCATGGTATGGAGCTAAGATCTCGTGTATGGACAGCTGTCTCATGCATGGGGAAAAGTCACCTCATGTATTTTCATTGAGATGAAATACAGAAATACTCAAAAATACAGAAATACTCAAAAATACAGAAATCAAAGGGTTCTGTGCGAAGGACCTTTCTGCCTGTTGTAGTCAGAAGACTTACAATGAACCATTTAGTCTTAGTTAACTCCTTTTCTCAGTGATGCTTGCAGAGGAGACCACACACGTGATGTGGAAAAAAAACTGCTAAGAGAGATTACTAGGTAAATCTTCACTAAGACAGAATAGACTGTTATAATAACTCTGTTTCTTGTAGCTACCCATACTTACTGCACCAACCCCAGTGGTGGTTCGACAAAAAGATCCCTGGTAAGTTAAGTTTGTTTTAAATACTCAAAGTGAAGGCAAATAACTTTGGAGGTTATTTCAGTGGTCATTGGTGGAGTCAGTGTTTTTCCTTCTTTTGACACCCAAGAAATTCTCAGGGCTGTTTTAGGAGGTTCTTTTTCTAATTATGCTTTAGAAGTTTACATAGCAAAATATCTATAGTTGCATAGAGAATTCACCTTTTGAGAAATTCATAAAACATAAAACTTCACATCTCAGAGCACCAGTCAATCACTAGAGTCAACAAGGAACTACCTGCAGACCCATGGTCAGGCTTGTAGTGTTTTTTTCTTTCTTTGACAACCAGTGTGATCAGCCATGGGGTCATCATGGGAACTGATGTTTCTCTAATGTCCTAGGCTCCTTCGCAAGTACATATTTCCTATAAAACAACAGATTTCCTTCCCATTGTACAGTAGAGCAGATTCAGGGACTTAAATGATATGAGGTGCAGTAGGCTGTGGTGTCCAACGCGTGAAAGCAACACACATGTGGACTAAAACTCCTCTCAATCACCAGGGCTGCATGGGCAGGTAAGGATTAAACTTGCAGCAAAATGCCTTTAGGTTTCTGAATGTAAATGTTTTTAAAGCACTTATTTCTTGAGAACCTTTCCCTTCTAATGACCCCTTTGGAGCTGAGGAACGTATTCGCTTCTGCGGCTTTTGTTCTGACACAAGATAATACACACCCTATAGAAAAAAAAAATCATAATCTCTCAGATTGGTGATTTTTCATTACTGTTTGCAACAGGGATTTTTTGCATCTACTCATGAATCATCTGGTCCTGCCAATACCAGAGAGGAGTTACTGCATGGAGAAAGATATCTACTTTCCTATAAACACAGCCCGCAGCAACGGCTCGTCCTGTTGCTTGCAGAGCGCTGCACGTTCGGCAGGTAGGCTTCCTCCTCTGCAGCCCACAGCAAAGCAGTGGTCGAGGGGATCAGTATTTTCTCTTTCACTGACAAAGCAAGCTCCCTTCCCCCTCACCCTTCTACAAGGCTTTCATAAAAGGTAATCCTTTGTTCAAACACATCCTCTCCTCCTTGTGCTCAGGGGAAGAATCAGACATTTGCTGCTATCTCTAGCATTTCCTAAAATGAAATGCTACCATGGCAAAAATTATATTTTAGAGCACGTGATTTAATTAATACTGCAAACTCCTTGGATAATGCTGTTTTCAATTTAATGAAAGAATTTCTTCCAGCTTTCATTCATTTATTTTTAACAGACAATAGCCCTCTTTGCATCTCCTGCTGTCAGCATGTAGTTCCAGCCTGTCCCAAACTAACCTGCTTTCTCCTGTACCGTGCTCTTTAAAAATTATGCACAGAAGTCTCTGTGTATGTATTTTTATATATATATTTATTTATTTATTTAATAAAAAAAAGATTATTTGTCTCTTTAGGGGCAATGGCTTTGGAAACAAAATAATCTGAACCAAGTTTTAGAACATTATAAAAAATAAATAAAACAAACAAACAATCAAGCAATGCCGCAAGGCTTGCTGCAGACGGCTGGGAGCAGCACCTCATTTTTCATTATGGGGGGTGGCTGGTGACTTTATTTTTCTTGGCCCTGAGAAAGACCAAGCATTCCTTAAGCCATGTAAATATCCAGCTATGTCTCAGCGCAAGATGAGCATATACATTAGTGGCTTTTCATCAGACACATGCTAGCTGCTTTAGCACTTAGGTTTCAGGGGGGTGGGGGGAAGAAGGGGTAAGAAAGTTCATGGGAATGTCTGCAATCCCTTCCCTTCTCGAAGCGGTTCCTGTAAAATGTTGTTAACAAGGTATTTGTGGTGCCTTCAGAGCAAAACGTTAGGGACGGTTTATGAACAGAGAAACTGCTGTCTCATCTAATACCTTGTCACCAACTGTGGCCAGCATGGTGCACTTCAAACACGGATGTGGCTGACCCAGGCCACCCACAGAGAAAGTTTATCCCTAGCTCTTACGCGTTAAGGATGGACCCAAGGTTTGAAGCACCGCGAATTTTGTCTTGGAGGCTGCAAGCCTATTCACCTTAATCACGGCAGTCGTCTTGTCACAGGCACAGCGAGTACACGCAGATCGAGCGATCAGGATGTGACCCTAAACCATTATTTCAGAAAACAGTTGCAAATAAGGCATTGAAAACACATGTTGCACTTACAAACCAGAGAGTTGTCATTGTTAAATGATATCACAGCTGGCGAAGAGGAATTCTCCTCTGGTGGGCAGAAATGCCCCTCCTGACTAATTTCGTGGATACATTCCTTCTCACTGTTGTTCATTGTCTGAACTGACTTGAGCTGTCTTTCCAGTTTGTGGTACAAGCTTCGTATTTCTCTTCCTTGTAGAAAATATATAAAACAAATGAAAAAAAAAAATATTACCAACACCAGACTCTTGCCTAATGCTTGGTATATGTAAAAAGTTCTTTTTTTAAATGGATTGAAAACATTTTGTCTGGCAATTTCAAGTTAATGTTTATTTTTCTGGAAAAGAAGTATCTGGATCTCCTGGATCTCTGTAAATATCAACCTCTATTTAAATGCAATTGTAAAAAACAAATCTGGGTGTTTGGTAATTCTTTCTTCTTGAGATCCTGAGAAAAAAATTATCTGAATATGTGGAAAGGAGTCAGAAGGCACTAACGGAGAATTTGGCTCCGGGAAGGAGGGAAACTTCAATGTTCTCTTTGACCTCTTTAGGATACAGTGAAAAATATAATTTCTCTTACATTTCTTCTAAGCATTACATAGTCTACTCCAGCAAAGCAGTTTTGTGTTTTGCAGATTCTCTTTTTAATCTTTTGGCTTTGTGTTCAGGAAGTCATAGGATAGAGACAGCTTTTAGTGTGAATGACAGCACAGGAGACCGTAATTAGGCCTGGGGGAAAAAACAGTTCTTGTCTTTCCATGAACAAATTTTTCAAGTGAGGAAGAAAATATGCTCAGGTGGAAGAGACAGATCTGTAAGTTTTGGTGTTTTTTTAAAGAGGACCCTGACAATATTATGTTTTGAGGCAAGCTGCCTCTTTCATTTAGCTCACAAGTTCTTTTCATTTCACAAATTTACTCAATGTAAAAAAAAAAAAAAAAAAAAAAA
>VXBH01003682.1:25043-59354 GCA_013400035.1 Rynchops niger
AAAAAAAAGCAAAATTCAAAGTTTTTTAAAAAGGACAAAATGTTTTGACAGTTGAAAAAATTCTTTTAACATATTTTAAATTTTCAAAATTCATCCCTTTTTTCAATTAAAACTATTTGCTGGATTTGCCTGCAAATCCATACCCTGAAAAACCGTTTTCGGCATATGTATGATTACATAATTGCTTTCCCGTAAGTGGAACAACTATAGATCCCTGACACATCCCTAAACTAATACTAAATCTGGTGATCAGTTAGCACCATTCACATTATTAGATCTAGAGACTGGTGCTGCTCTGGGAGGAGTGGAAAGAGACCAAACACAGCATTTATGCCCACCAGTAGCTTCAGTGAGCTTCCAGCACCATGACCTGGCTCTCACCATCATACCTTTTTCCAGTAAGGACCTACATTTAGATTGAGGAGGCCCAACTCTCTGGTAGTACAAACTGGTGTTTTCCTTTAAGTGAGCAGAAATATAAAAATTCCCCAACACAACATATATGTATATATGTATATATATTCTGCTCTACAACCTTAAGGATCACAATTATAGTGTATCCTTCACTGGGGGTTTTGCAATCTTACATCAGAAGTTCCTTTACTAATCGTTATATTTCAGAATGCCTTGCTCTGGATTCAGCCTCCTGGTGCCTACTGCTTGCAAGAAAAGATACTGAGATTAAGACAAGCCACAGTCCAAGAACTTCCCCTGTTTACATCATCTGTGTCCTTTCCTCACAGTAACTCCACTCACCTGTGCAAGGAGCCATACCGATTGAGTTACAAAGAAGGTGAGTGGGAAGATGACAGGTGGGTCATCTCACATAAGGGCCGTAGAAAAGGACACAGATCATAGCCACGAGCAGGAAGGGGGAAGAACCATGACTGAAATGGCAATACCAACAGCAGGAGCCATTTAACAGCACTGACGACATAACATCAATAGTAATAAAATAAATATTAGTGCTACATCCCTGTTTCCCTTTCCCCACTATATAACTCTTCTTCTTGCTTGGTATTTGAAAGCTGAACTGTTTTGTTAGTAATCAGTAGAATGGTGAGAACTTAAACAAACCTGTTTGGCAAGAAAGCTCACTTGAAAAAATATCAAAAACAAAGCAACTTCCTCAGCCAAGAGAGAGAGAGAAAGAGAGAATAATTAAAGTCAACTCAGAAGTCTCCAAGGAAAAAGAAAAAAAAAAAAAAAGGAAGACTTAATTATGCACTAGTTTCTTTTCCTAGCCTGTTTCTTGACTTGGCACAGCTGGAAAATTGAAAGATTTCTGCCAAAATATCAAATGTGCCTCATGTGGGCTCAGTGCTCATAAAGTTGTGTGCGTGTGTTTTTCTCTCACTTTGTCTGATTGCACGCTAAGATAAAATAATGGACTCAGTGAGATAAATATTGGCAGCTGTCTGGATTTTCAGTCTAGCGGGCAGGGTCTCTCCAAGGAACCATGAGGGGCTTTTTGAACATAAGCTGGAGCTCTTAGCCAACAGTAAGCAGCAACTTTTGAAACAAACTCTTTCTAGAGGACGCAACTGTCAGTCCCCAGGTCCACTTACCATGTTGCAGTGATAAATTGCTGCTCTGAGAACACGCTTCTGCTGAAGGATGTGCAACAGAGTTAAAAATGATTTTGTTTCATGAACTAGTAGGCTTCTCTTTGTAACTTGCAAACAATGAGCTTTCTGTATAGTCAGTTCTATGATAGGACTATAAAAGGATATGAAGTTTAGCACAGAAATAGGCCCCAGGATATATGCGACAATTCACCCATGAAAATACTGACCTTATTCATTCAAATATTAAATAGAATGTATATATTTAAATCAGAAATTGACACCAGCTTTGAAAGAAGTTGGAGAACTATATATGATAAAGCTGCCAGATTTCTAGTCACTGGGACTAGGGACAAAATTTTGCTGCCCAATTAGTGCCTATTTTTTCAATGAGATCTTTCTCAAATTCAATATCTTTTGACTTATAAGTTCATTGTGACGTCTCTTCCTCTTTTGCTAACTTCTCTCTAATTATGACAGGGAATATTTTAGACTGTTACAGTTTAAAATAAAAATAAAACGTCCTTATATATATATATTTAGACTTGCAAAGATAGTAAGTAATATGTCATTGTGACACTATGACATAAATAAAAATACAGTTTACAGCTAGTAAAAACTAACATAGCCTTTGTCATGTCAACACAGGTCTTAACATGATGAAACACTTCAGGGATTTGCAAACCAGGCTTTGGCCCCACATAAATAGTCCTGTGACTTTGTCAGGCAGGTTTCCTAATGAAGAGTTGTGGCGCTGTCTTTGTAGATGGCTGGAGGTTTTGTAGTCTGAAGACTGGTCTGCAGAGAGTTACCCTTCTATACCTGTATAAGACTCCCTCAACAGTAACAGATAGATAGTTTTCATACGTGATATTCATGACAGATTAGCATTCAGACAATCGAAAATTCCTCTGTCCCTTTCCTTTCTTTGCAGATTTTGGTGGCATGCCAAAGTAGCCACCATGCAAGTGTGTGGTGCTTAGCTTGACTGCCTGGTCTTCTATCTGTTTTCCAAGCTTGTTTTCCCTGGGGGGCGATAGCTTCAACCTTGCTGTGGTTTCTTATGCCAGCTAGAAGAGTTGAGGAACACTTGGCTCCAGCATCCATAAAGAGACTTGGTGCAGAAATGATGGAAGAAAGCACTGGACTTTATCTTGTGAGCACCTCTCATGGGTTATGATGCTGGGAACAGGGAGGACACATCAGCTGGGGCCATGGCACTGTAGACAGGTAGCTTTAAGACACCAAAAACATATGTTACAGTGCTTGCAGGCAGTGCAGGCTGGCAAGGTTACATCAAACCTTGCTTCAGGCACAAGTATGAATCACGCTTGGGTCAATTAAGAAGGCTGTTCAGCACTACCAAAATGCCCTTTGAGGCTCAACGTGCAGGCTTCTCCCTCCCTCTGCTAACATTTTTATAGCCTTTGCTTTTTATTGACTTGGTGAATTGTGTGTGCACCATTGGTAAACATTCTAAATCATAGGAAAGGCTGGTCAAAGTGCTTTTCCCCACAATTAATAACGCCTTTGTTAATTATACTTATTCTTGAAGTTCTTTATAGAAGACTTTCCCACCATTATTTGTGACTCTTCTTCATCCTCTATCATGTGATTGTTTTATTGCAGGAACATGGGATTACCCTATTATGCATAGCGCCTCCCACCAACACTTGGCTTAAGATGGTTATTTTGTTCATATTTTCCTTTTATGTTTCTCAGTCTTCTCTGGCTTTTCTCCCTTGAACTCTGGGAACAATGATGGAACTGGAATGTGGAGAAGCTTAATGAAATATGAAATCTGGTGACAGAATAAGATGTGATAAAAAACAGTTTTAAGACTTTCAATAATCCATTCTTCTAAAGCTTCACAATCCCACAAACGGGATACAACATAGATCAGCCAAAAGAGCAACTGGATTGTTTTTTGTATCCTGTGAATGGAAGCAGGTTAGAGCCTTACCTGTTTACATTCTGCAGCAGAACATGGATCAAACACCACGAAATGTTGAGCTCACCAGTTCTTCATTGCCACTCAAAGAAATTCACAAGAAAGAGTATATACAGAGAGAGATAGAATAAAGTAAAGATGCTTTAAATGGTAGGTGTGGTGTTCTTAGGTTATAAATAAGACAATCTTTGTGAGAAAGAGCAGTATCATCTCTTAAAATAGCTAATATAACTAGTTAATGTGTATACTCAAAAGCTTAGCCCTTTTTTTCCTGGTTGGAACTGTTAATATTACCTCCTCACGCACACCCACTGCAGATTTAACTCATCCCAGTCAGCAAAAGAGCTTGCCAGAAGAACAGAGGGGCAGGCTAGATTAGCAACATGATTTACTTGCTTCTCACATCTGAACGACTTCATTCAGACGAAAACTGCCATCCCATACCTACAAGTGCAGTAGAGTCAGTCTGCTTCCTCTGTAAGGTATCTGTTTGGGGAAGAAAGAGGCACTCTGAAGGGCAAATAGATAAATATTCTGTTTCTTTGACCAAGCGATGAACCTTATTTTCCTCCTCTTCTATAAGCCCTGTATAAGTAAGTATGTGAAGGTGACACAAGGCATGCCCACTTGTGACTTTTCTCACTCCATGGAATTATACAAGCTTAAAATATAAGACATGTTGAAAACCTTACCATCTGAGAACACTGTAGAGACTATGAACCTGGGAGTCTCCTCCCGTGAAGGTATTCCAAAATAGGAGCTAAAAGATTCAGGGAGTTCTAGTCTGAGACTGTTTTAAAAAAAATAAAAAACAAAAAACCACAACCAAACAAACAATAAACTCCAGGAAGAACAGTTCTCCAACGCTAAATGAAGCCTGCGTCTATCTGTCTAACTATATGCTGCCAATACCAAGCAGTGACATATAACAGCCTTTGCCTCTGCCTAGAAGCACAATGGAGAGACAATAATGAATTTGGCATTTTACAGATTTCAATTAGAAATCTAGGGGCCTGCGAAGAATTCCAGAAGAGAGACAAAGGGACTTGGGCTGTTGCATGGGCCACATCCTTGGGTTTTGTTTGTGTTTGAGTCCTATTGATAGGAACCTCTTGGAGCATTTGCCCTGTGTATGGGTGGCTGGAGAGGTTTCCTTTGCCTCTTGCCAAAGTACAAGAGTGGTGAGGTCTAGAGTTTCTAGACAAGGACTGTCTCTCACTGTGGGTGAAACCTGATTCTTGGCTCCATCAAATGGGATTTCTGCTGCTGGTTTTAACGGTCCAGGACTCAGCCCAAAGCGTCTTCACAGTTCCCAGCACAGTGGTGTTCTCATCTCAGGTGAGTCCTTCAGACAGTAACCCAACAGTAACTAGTGCATTTTACCAGAAGTGTCTCCGGTCCCATGTTCAAAATTTAACTAACTGCTTTAAAGAGAAATTTGCATCACTACAAAAACAGTAAAACATGGAAAAAAAATTAATCAGAATTTCTTCTGAGAACTTTCTGGTAAAGAATCTCTTTATGTATCATTTTAAGAAGCAAAGGTACTTCCAAGCATACTCCTACAACACTGCAAAAATAACTAAGGGAATTGAAAGATGGTACAGTTTACTTATGGTAACGATAATTGTGTATTTTTCTACCCAGGGTTACCAA
Source organism: Rynchops niger (assembly GCA_013400035.1). Classification (NCBI taxonomy): domain Eukaryota; kingdom Metazoa; phylum Chordata; class Aves; order Charadriiformes; family Laridae; genus Rynchops; species Rynchops niger. The sequence continues at coordinate 30,216 of VXBH01003682.1, forward strand.
TGCATTAAGGAGCCCAACCCTAGAAATACTAATGCCCACAGCAGGACCTGTGAAAACGAAGGTTTGTATTTGCTGTTTTCTCAGAAAAAAAAAGATATTTCCATTCTTTCTCTTACAAAACAATATGAAAAAAATATTGCCACTTCTTGTAAAATTTATATTATAAAACATGATTCAATATTAAAAATGACCTGCCATTCTGATTCTTTTTGATTTTTACAGGTATTTTTGGTTAAAAATTATGGCAACAGAATGTTAATCCTTCCATTCAGGAGAACATTATAAAAGCAGCTTTACTTAATATTTTTAAAACTGTTGTTTACTACGAAAACAGTATTTTTTCTGAAAGACCATTTTTGGTGAAATGATGTACGTAGCAGGTCTCTTCAGCACTCTCAGATTTTTTTTATTATCATTAACTTATTTTAACATTGAAAGTGAGTCCCAGAAAGATTAATACTGTTGCATTTCTGATCCATCGCCATCTCGGAGATGTCTAGGGCACTGCTATAATCTTATACAGCAAGTGTTCAAATTGCCTTGCCTAATCTGTGCATGAAACTCAATGTTGGCCAAGTTATGGATGGCAAAGATTCCATTTAATTGGAGTTCTTGTTAGTTAAATCACTCACCTCTTATCTTTTTCTGGAGGCACCACAGAGTGTGTCCCTTCTGGATTGCAGCGCTGCCCTGAGGCATGTGACTTTGGGGCAGGCTTTAACATTAACAGGCTTCATCTTTCGCAGGAGGTCTCAATGGTCTTCCTTCCTGGCTGACAAGTTCCAACCCGCGCAGAACAAGGGTAAACAATAAAAATCTATCATAAAACCATCAAACACACTTTCCTCATCAGCAATCACTCATCTTCTGTGTGACATCTCTGTTGGGACTAGACCTTACTGTGGGGTTCCCTTTTCTGTGTATTTTACTGAGGACGAATAATTATTTTTTCTTTAACGTCAACGCCATCACCTTCCAGTCTAGCTCCTGAATCAATCAACGTTTCAGCAGCGTGGGGGAATATGAAAAGTCAGCTGCTCTGCTTTGGCTTTGAATTAACTCCTACCCTGAGAGACTGTGTTTCCTCGAGGGAATCATCCTTATAAATACAGAAAACATTTTAAATATTTATACAAGATTATATTCCATTTACCCAACGTGCTTCAAGTCATTCAGCTACATAGTTAGTACTTGTTTCTGAGAACCAGGATCAAACTTACAATTCAAGAGCAAGAATGTTATCTTGTTTTCCTATATGGAAATGTACACAAAATAGAGCACATATAAGGGAAAAGGACTATGTAATATAAATGTTATGTATATACATTTTTTAATGTATGAGATCGAAAGGCCCTTACTTTAACTTCAAGAGGAGTTTTGACTTCAAAAATATAATTTTGACTCCATTAATAGAGAAATCAGGCTCTAGATAGCAAAATTAATTGCTATGCATATAATTCACTTGTAACTTGTGTACATTATTTTAAATTTCCTGGATGAGAGATACAGGATGTTTGTATTCAGATTTAAAAAAAAAAAAAGTCATGAAATTGATTAACTGTACAGCCCACCAGACCAATTCACCATAGCACCATTCACCCATTTACTCCCTTATTCCTATGTTACACCTTCTTCCTGAGAGAGGGACACTACCCACTCAATGTTCTAAACATGTGAAAAGTGCATTTTAGTGAAACCTTTATACACATTTGACTAGAGAACAGTTGGAAAACTAATCTGAAGTTACAATATTCACAATGTCAAATGCAGGGAGCAAAATCTAGATAACACATAATTTATACTTCATTGTTATAAATTATATCTGTAGTACATACTATATACTACACTATATATTATATAGTGTATGCTAAATGCTATATACTATCATATATAATATTATGCATTATATACCACATGTAAAATAAATATTAATAAATCAATAAATATAGAGATCTAATAGGCTATCTAAAAATATTACATAAAATGTATAAATACAAAATATTGTACTATTAGTACTGTAACAATACTAATATATAATATACAATACATAATACGTAACATGGAATATATAATTTATAATATTATACTATATAATACCAACTGTAGTACTATATGGTACTATACCGTATATTATACACCATAAACTGCTATTATATCCATTATATTATATAAATAATGGGCTTGTTCAATAGACCACGGAGGTCATAAACTCACTAATGATCCATGGAACCCATTCTATAGAGAATATAATCTAGGTTTTGATTCAGCAAGGATCAAACATGTCAAGTTAGGTACACGTTTAAATGCTTTGTTGAAATTTATCCTTTAAAAGGAATATTGCCTTTAAATTTGTATGTGGGGTTCTGCAGAGGAATTTCAGAATGACTGGAGAATAACATAAGAAAGCATCACCATGTATTAACCAAGTACTTCAGTTCTGGGCTTTTTTTATTTGAAGCAGCAGCCTATAACTCTGTTGGAGTATGGGTTGGTTTTGATAAAGGCTAAAATTCAAGGATAAATAAAACTCAACTGAGGATAAAATTCACATTGCCTGTTGGGACCTTCAGTCTTTCAATTGTAGGTCTTCCCATTGCTAGGACCCTCAAATGTCTAAACTAAGTACTACTAAAGTCTTATTCAGTGCTAGGGAAGCCCTCAAATGTAAACTCCAGCACCCCACTCATAAATCCAGCCTGTGCTTTCGCAGTCGTATACAACAGTGAGAGCTTCATCCCTGTTGACTGAAACCACGAAGAAGCACATACCGTGCTGTACACAAAGGAAATCATACAGATTAGCTGTGTTTGTGCAAAATTTCAAGCCACTGCTGCAAGTCTACCGTAAGAGCCAGGAGGCAACTGGCTTACAGTATTCTGATCATGTTCGATTCTTTAACCTTTAACCCAAACCTGTCTGTCTGAGTAGCTCTGGGCAGATGTAGCTCACGAGTGAGTGAGTGGTTCCTCTCTTCCGCCTTTGAGGCTGGACTCAAAAGTGGTGGGGATCGCTCCACTGTCTCCAATGGATGTGCTCTCTACTCTTCATCTGTTTTGCACCCTCACTTCTACGACCAGAGCTTTGTGGATCACACATAGCAGCTCAGTGCTGATAGGTAAATTTTACATGGAAAAGTGGAACTTTTTGACAGTTTCACCTTGATCTCTCCTTAACCCAGGAAAGACGCTTCCCTGTGCTCTAACTGTTTCTCAGAGGTCACACCTCAGATCAGGTGGTGATCAGCTTAGCCACCAGCTCAGGATGTTGTATTATATACTACAGTATACAGAGAAGTCAGCACCAGAGTAATTCGGCTCCCCCAAAATCAATACCAAACCCCCTTCAATTCCCATGACACACAGTCAGGCAAAGGCAGAAATCTTCAGAAAACTCCCTCCAGGATGTTTGTTCAGAGGGGGCACAATCCTAAGGTGTTAAGGGAGTTTTTATTTGGCTGGTGCTCGGCCAAAATTGTGTTTACGCTGGGAAGTCAGGATTTGTTGTGCTCGGAAAGAAAAATCTTAAGAACTAAAGGAGAAGCAGAGACTGATAATTCCTTTCATCTCACCCATACATAACTACTGTGTCAGAAAACACAATGCAGACCAACATACTTCTCGAAATACATGTCCTTGGTAGCCTTTATGCAAGTTTGTTTATTTTGTTTGCCATCCAGGTAAATGATCGCAGTTTGTTACAAGAAAAGTTAAAGGGGAACTGATTTCCTAGGCTGAGCAGCACTAGGAAATTCTGTAAAGCACACCACAAGGAGGGAATATACCTTGAAACTAATAATAATCTTAATAGAGAGCACTTCTACTCTGACCAAGGATCAAAGATCAGACAGTTTCAATAATTCATGTTATTCCAGGATAAACTTGGCCTCAAAAATTCTGGAAGAAATTCGTAAATGAAAGGCACTTTCAAACTGGAAAAAGTGGTAAGAAACACACTATAAAACATAATCTATCTATCTTGACTGAGGAATGGACAAAGTGACCAAAGACATCTCCTTCACAGTTAATGTACATCATTTTTACAGTACACTTAAAACATATCATTAACAGGCTTAAAGTTTTCTTGGCAATTTGGGGTGGATGGTTAAGCTGAATGGAAAGTGATCACGGGTGAAGAAGATATGCAAGAGTGCTAACAAAAAATATATGTATCCACTAGAACGCAAACTCTGTGCCTCTTGTGTGAACTGCAGCAGGTCTAACATTCATACCAGTATTTTATCTCAGTCAATTGCTCCGTTCCACCAAGCCAGGCAGCTTCACCCTGATTAGCTCAGAGCCCACCGATAACTGAATGCTGTGGAGAGGAAAGTAATCACATCATGACATCAGGATGGGTCAGTGCAATTTGTGATCTGCAGAACTGAGAAACTAGCAGCAGTTCCTTGCAGAGGAGTAATTGGAGGGATCAGCTTTGCATCCGGACATGCTGAGCCAACACCCATCGTGTTCTGCCCCAATGCATGGATGAGCCAGAACCAAATACAACCCTGCAGTTAGGAAAGCTTGCAGAATTGGGCCATTAATATCTCAAAAGGCAGTTACCAGCTCTACAGGCCAACAAAGAGTCAAGACCGTGATTCAGCCGACCACCAGATCAGGGTGCAGGGAGGATGCAGGGTGCTGCCTCCTCTGAAGGAGCTGAGGAGCACAGGTCTCAGCATCAGCACCGGTGGGATGGGGGAAGCAGATCCCCCACAGGAACTGCGGGGTCAGACTTTCCTCTCAGCAGGGCAGAGCTGCACCTAACTGCAATTGATGTCTGCTTCCTTGCAGAACCGCTGGTTGTTTGAGCTCGGAAACAAAGCTTCCCAATAAGAGCAAAAAAAATTCCTTGCAAAGTGGCCTAATGCCTGTTAAAGGTTTTAGGTATGATGTGAGGCTTTCTTTCTAGCTTTATATTGCATTTCCGAGTGAACTTTATTTCTTTTATCCCTCATTTTTGGGGGTAGCTCTAGTCTAGCCTGCCCTCTAGTGCTTTGTGGAGCCAAGGATCTGGCTCATAACACGAACAGTAGAAGAAATCTTGGCACGCCAATGGGTATGTGGTACTATAGCCAGAATGTTTTCAATGTTGCACGAGCAGCAGTCTGTCACAGATGCCCTAATCAATGCTTTGCAATATCAATTAATTATCTAAAGGCAAGAAAAAGCAAGGATTTTTCTACCTGGAATGGTATAAACATTGCATGCAAACACATCAGGGTCATGATTTAGAGGAACCAGGCTCTCATTTTTTAAAAAGAATAGTTTTGCAAGCCGGCTCTCTACATAAATCCCAGATGTGTCCCCTGTTGGCTCAACACAAACACAAATATTTAATTTTTCCCCTGCCCTTACGTCAAAGATGCCTAAACATTTGTGCACATCTAACCCAAAAATGATAGTGCTAAGAATCCTACATATAATTCAGCTGGAATACATGTCAGTGGAAGGAGGATCTTGATTTACAATAACTTGAAGTTTCAGTGACATGACTGTGTGTGTTTGCAGCAGCATACAGATCTGCAACTATGGCAATGAGAAGATTGATAATGAAACTAGCTAATTGGGGAGGAAGTGTTTAAAACCTGGAGACACAAATGCACACACTAATACATTAATCTGCCAAATTTTCAGGTGGGCAGCTCGGGTGAAAAATACTTTCCCCAAAAAAGACCCTTTATTTCTGTTTTGTAAAAGCATTTACGCTGAGTTATAGACATTTTTCTTTTTCATTTTCCTTATCAGTATTTTTAGAAATTATTTAAATCAAAAGATTGTTACCAATTTCTGGTTGTTGGTCTTTTTAGTATAATGAAAAATGTACTTTCAGTAAACTAATGAACTCTGTGATAAGTTCAGTGGTGGTTTCACTAGTGTTTTTATTATTTTTATATAATGTTTAATATAAATCCATATATATATGTATATAGGCATCAAATTCTTTTGAAAATATAAACTGGATCCACTCCAAATAATTTGAACTAAAATCAGCTTCAATGTTTGATTTTTTTTAAGTAGGTTTTTGGACCATCTAAAGAAGGACAGATTGTTTCCACTTTTTGCCAGGGAAGCAAACTAGTACACGTAGTCACTTATTCAGGGGACTCTGCCTGCTCCAGCTCTTCTGCTTCTGTTTCATCCATAACAATTATTTCTCCTTTTTACTAGCCAGACCAGTGAAACCCATACCAAGAAACCTTTATCCAACCTTTTTTTCATGCAAGAAATGAAATCACTTAAAATAGATAGAACTGATCACCCTCAGCATGTTCCCTGTGTCTTTGGCAGATGGTGGTCCATGCAGCCAGTGGCAGCCATGGGTCCCAGACTCAGGTCTTCTCCCAGCAGCATTCATTGTGACCCTGGACAACCCACAGCTTCCCAGCACCGTCCACCTTGGTAGGTCCCAGCCTGCTCCCACACTGCATGTGAAAATTTGCTCATGCATCCTGTAAAATGCATACCAGGCAAGCAAAATTGTGTCAGAAATCTTTTTTGCAAACTCATTTTGGTTGAAATGGGTTTCAGGGGTGGTCACAGATGCAAATCTCAGGAGGAGAGGAGGAGAGCAGACCCAGCAGCAGAGGAGCACAGCCTTCGTTCAACACAACCGCAACAGGAGAAGAAGATATGCCCATAGCAGGAAACAGGGTCAACAGGGGAGAATCAGCCCTCCAGTCATCACCAAAACCAAAATAAATATCTACATCTGACCCCATCACCTGAACTCTCTTCCTCATCCGTGGGGAGAAATAATTTCTTGTAACATGACATTCACCTGACCTGTTTTAAAGAAATTAATCCCACCTCACCATGCCTGTACTTGCACAGGTCTACTGCTGGCCAGAGGAACCTCCTTCTTCTGCCACAGTGAGGCGGGGAAAAACATACCAGGAGGTGGGAGCTGTGTGTAACCCTGTGTTTAAGAGTTTTCCTGTGGGAATGGATTTGTCATATTTTTCTTTAAGGCCAGCCAGCCAGATAAATGAGCCTTCAGTAGATGAGATTTAGCTTTTCCGAGTACTTAAGTTGTTGCAGCTCTTCCATAGGAAACATTAGTTTTCTCAGTCACTTTTCCGTTTACAGCAGCCGAGATACAATACTTGAGAAATAACGTGTACTAGACATAATATGTAATTTGGTGTTTACATTGTGTCTGAGCAGCAAAAGAATAAGTTTTTTCATCCTTCCTGTAAAACATCTCCTTGAGTGTAAGTGAAAGTCAGAGCTCCGTCCTGCTTGTGGAAGGATTATACATGGGTGGCAAATATATGTAACAGCCCTTCACCCCCCGCCGCATGCACACACATCTCTTCTGCCGTTGGTCCTCCTGGAGAGGTACAAAGTCCCTGATAGTCACTAACAGGTCTGTGCAAAATACGACAGAGAACTGTCAAACCTGAGGGCAGCCCAATCCCTTACCTGCAAATTTCTTTGTCCCAGACCTGACGCCGACAGCCCACTGATTTGTACTGTTTCTTTCCCTTAGATGTTTCTCCACCCCATGCTTTTTCGTTTGTTTGGTTTGGCCCCATAGAAACTCTGACACACTTTCTTTTGAGACCTATACACGTCTCAGTGAGTGCTTCGGGACTCTGGGGATCTGGAACCGCTTGCAGGAGGGAAGATGTTGAAAATCCCAACTGGTTGAAAATCCAATCATCTAGTGATGTAAATTGATTCCAGCCACCAGTTATCACTAATTCTGACAAAAATAACACAAAAATAATCATTTCCTCAGTACCAACCCTAAGCATTTAAAAATCTTTACTTGGGACCTCAGAACATTGAAGCTCCACAAGATTTTAAAAATAGCATTTTCTTTTTGACATAGACTTGAACCTATGTACTTTTGCTGTTTTTTCTACAGCCAAGAGGGCCAGGAACGTACCCTTACTTTGATGCAAGCTAAGTTTCTGATCTTCGCTTATAATTTAGGACTTAGGTCTTTAATCCTCAAACTGATAATAATTTTGAGAACACTGACAAAACTACTGTCTTTTTCTGCCTTTTTATAGTTCACACATCCCACAGAGAGTATTAAGTCTGCTGACTTGAGAAATACTTCAGAAGATTTTTGGAGCGTGTTGCTGACTAGTTCTTTCTTCCACGAAGTTTCTGTAAGATGCATCCCTGTGACTCCTTGTCACTATGCTTCTACTACTCCTTTCCAGAAGACATTTTCAAAGCAGACTTTTCTACTTCTCTGCCTATTTGTTTTCTTGAATCTTAGATCATTGTTTGCATTCTCCTGCTTTCCTTGGGCAATAGGCAGATCTGAAGTCAGACTTTAAATAGTGGAGGATAACATCAAGATCAAATTTCCACGTCTGTGTTGCATACTGTGTTGAAATAACTATGGGCTAATAGGAGGCCTATAAATGAACTAATGAAAATCAGCCAAAAGACAGAAGATATGGGGGGAAAACTAGTCAATTAGCATTATCTTGAAATTTAATCTTGAATTTTGGCTGCCCTTTTGTCAGGTTAATATAATCAGATAAGGCTGTGAAAATACAGATAGTAATTAGCATCTTTAACTTGGAATAAATGAAGAAGTAATTCAATACTGGAAATATATTCAGTTTTGTCTCTATTTGTGTAGAATATGACAAAAGATTAACTATCTCCTTAGTTTCCCAGTTGTAATTGAGAACTATTTGTAATAATGGAAAGACCGGTGTTTTATCTGACAGAAAATAGTTATGTGATTTCTCCTGTGTCCAGGTATAGTGGTATTTCGTGTATTAACCATGAAGTGAAACAGATACATGATATTGTTTGCTCATTTGTTCAAAAGCAGACATGCACATAGAGGCAGTTTAGCATAGTTTCCTTTACACCTTGAATAAATCTCTATCAACGCAACTACAGTGTCACAAAACCCATTTTTATGTGCTTTGGGAAAAGAGAGAAGCTTTGCAATGAGAACATTATACAATTTATATATATATTTCGTGCACTGAAAATCCTCACCTGCAGCTCAGGGACCTATGTGCCTCTCTTAAATATCCATCATTCTCATGAGTTCAACTGCTGTCTCTATGCAGGCTCCTTGTAGATCTTCTCTGCTCTCATCTGTCTCCTTTGCCTAACTGGACAAATCTAAAATGTTTTGTGTCATCTCAGGCTACCTGTTTGGCACCTCCTTGTGCATTGCACCTTCCAAGCTTCAACACAGCTGCAGCAAAGCTATATCATCTCCCTCAGCCCACCTCAACTCTCCGGTCTCCCTCTCATTATGGCCTGTCTTTCAGGCTCACGGCTGGGATCTTCAAGTCATACATCCTTCTATATATATCCTCTATTGCTGAGGTGCTTTTTATGTCTGGCAAAACATTTCTCCATTTACCTAAGCTTTTTTCTTCTTGGTCTTGGGTATAGCAATGTGATGTTCCCCTAGGACGCGAGATTTCTGTATTCTTGCTTCCCCATAAGGTATGTGCATGCTGATCTGCAGGAATCATTCCTGCACCCCATTGCTTTCACATCCTTTACCAGATCCTGCTGCCCTTCCTTCTCCTCCACTTGCGGTCTGGTCTCTTGCAACAAGATTTGTTATTTTACGCTGTTTTCAGGCATGGGCTGTCTTCTCCTTCTGTGGCTGTATGGCACCTAGTGCAGCGGCCTTCAGGTCCTTGGTCAAACCTTCCAAGCATCATGATATCACAAACTAGAAAATAGCAGCAACAACGAATCCCTAGAAGGATGGCTTTCAAATTTTTCATGTGCCAGTACAACTGACATGGAAAGATCCCTAAAGCCATGCAGAACTTCAGATGGCACAGGCTGGCATGTCTTCATCCCTCCACTCTTGTCAGTCCCTCACGGGTCCTTCCTACCCCCATACCACCCTAGGACATGGGAAAGCAGGCTGGGGAGAAGACCCATGGTGAGAGCTGGACTGACAATGTAGTTATGGGTGCTTTCAACCTGGATCTGCTCCTGCTTCATGACTACCTGGACAATTTTTTTGGTAAGGAGTAGAAAGAAGCTTCCAGGAGTGGGGAGAGGACAGGACTTCTTCCTCCAACATCAGGGCCAGTTTATGCCAGCTGCTGTTTGTAGGATTTCAGTCTAAGTGATGCTGGAAGCACATGCAAGGCTGCAGTCCCTTCCCATTTCTGTTTCGCTTACATCTAGTACCATTGCATGACAGTGAAAACTGTTAATGTCTTAGCTGAGGCTACAATTAACACCCACATTTAATTTACTTGACTGCACACAGACAGAGTGTAGAAAAGGAGATCTTTTCAGCTGTCAGTGACAAACAGACTGACTCCTACATTTGTGAAACAGTTGTTCTGATCTCTTTGCCCTCGATCCTCTTCCTGAAATTAAACATTAAAGGAAAACATTTGTTAAAGCAATTCAAATGGAGGTTTCCTGTTTTTTCAGCAAAGATAACTTCAAAGTCACAATTTGTCATTGATGAACCCTGTATCAGGTTTGGCTCTGTTCCACTGTGCTTCCCTGAAAAGATAGTCAAAGATCGGGGGGGGGAAGGGAGAAGGTTGATTTTTATTTTAATTTTTGAAATTAATTTTTCTCATTGGGTAAATCTTTTGAGTCAGCAGAAAGCACGGGAGTAGAAAGCTCACATCAAAACATCTAAGAACTGTACATCTTGTTCTGCTTAATTCTTCTCTACCCTTAAAGTTACCAGCATCATTTGTATCTTACGGAAAAGCACTGCATGTGTGGAAGTGCAATCCAGGAAGATAAATCAAGGGAATATTATGATTTGCTAAAATCAAACTGCAAACCTAGAGACTCCAGGTCCGATAACCATGGCTTGGACTGTCAGGATCTTAAAACCGCAGCATGACCTCATTGACAAGCTTTGTTGCTCCAAAGTGCTCAGCAGCAGTCACACCTCATTTATCTCTCCAGTTCCTGGCAAATCAAACAGATGTTAGAAAAAGAGAAGCTACAGAATAGCAGATGGAGGACATGAAGTTGACAGATCTGTGAGGAGGCAAGCTGGTAGGCAAAAAGCACAGTATGCAAGCAAGCAGTTCAAGCAGAAACTGCCCTGGCACCTGCAAGCAGCTTGTCCATCAGGCATCACAGGAGCATGAGCATCCTCACATACAACGAAGTTTGAAGGGCCTGGTGTAGTGGTGCCATGCAGGCTACTGCGCCCCTTCAGTCCCCTGTCACCATCTGCCTTTGCACATGTGCAGTCCCACTCTGCCAAAGCCTACTCTGAACCATCTACAGCACTGTAAGCAAGTGCATATTTGCTCACTGGTATCACTTACCTGAGCTGTTCAGCCCACGGGCATCAATTTATGCCACTAAAGTGTACGTTTGATGCAATCTCTTGTATGCTAACTCCCAATCTGTGCTGAGACCCCTGGGAGCGGCTGCCTCTGGGTAGGGTTGATGCAGAACCACAGAGCTGATCAAGAAGTTTGTGTGGAAAGAAATTGTTTTGCTGAAGGGAAGAATCCTGAAAACCACAATGATACCTCGGTCGGGGAAAAATACATATTTTCTTAGATTTGTCACCCTGAATGGAACTCGTTTCCTTCAAAAACTTCACTTTTCCATATATTCAGTGGTTAAAAACACCATCTATCCCTTAAGAAACTAAATAATTTTTAGGCAGAATAAAAAGATGAAAAGAAAACACACAGCATATAGCCCTAAGGTTTCAAGGTACCTACCTGCTGAAATTAAAATTTGGGTCCAAAACCTCAAGGGCAGCTCCTTACTTGGTGTAAGTAAATGCTGGTATAAGTAGCTGGTATAGGTAGACTTTCAAGGACTGTGTCATCTAAGGTGCTCAGTAACCAAGGATTGTGAGTGGGATGAAGCTGAGTCTCAAGAACAAGATTTTTTGTAAGTACCAGAAGAAGTTTTGCTATTTCCTTAGCTCCAGTACCCATAAGACTCTTCCAGAGACCATCAGTCTACTTCAAAGCAAAACTTACAGTTGATGTTTTTGATCCTGCTTTCCCACAACTTTGCTGTCCAGAATAAAACTCAAGAAGTAATTCCTTGGAAGATTCAGGAGTTTGCAAAAGAAAGCTCTTTGTATGTATTCATGAAGCCTACTTGTAATAAAAGGAAAAGAAAGTTGGTCAATGTAAAACACAGAGAACATTTTCTCATAGCCCTCTTTAAAACAGTAACACAGATGAAACACATAAGTAGATTAACACCTGTGCATCTCTTTCCAAAAGGGAGCAGTTACATGAAGATGACATTAAAACCAGTGAAGGGTTCAGCATTACATTCAGATTTCCAGAAGTGACCTCTAGAAGACAGGAAACAATAAAGTTTTAAGGGGTCTATGAAAGGATCATTGTGCTAGTGTTTCTCCACATTAAATCACACATTTGTCAGTGCATTTGTAGGCTACAAACCATCCCAAACTTCTAAGAGTTGCAGCCTGGAGTCTGTATGGTAAAATTTCAGTTCCCCAGGAGTCCACTTCACAGGGTACTTTTTGTTAAAGCAAATATACTATTACATATTTTTTCATTCAGAAAACAAAAGCAATTGTTGTCTCCACAAGACCCACAATGTTCATCACAGGCCCAAAAAGGTGCATGACAGTAGGCTGGTTGTAAGAGCCTTTCACTACATTAAAACATGCATCCATACAGCTATAGAATTCAATTTTTTTTTTCAGCTTGTGCCATTCAATAGTTCACAGTCAATTTTGCTAGAAAATTCATGTACGAGCCTTAATGTATGAAAGTGGTTTTTCAGGGGAAGCTGAGTGCTGAAAACCCAGCCTGCTTAAAATAAATTGGAAATACAAGTAATCATTGAAAGGCCAAGCTATTCAATGAATTAATTTTCTGTACAGTGTACCAGCGTACAATGTTCCATTATTTATTTACCTGAATGTTCAGAAGCAAGAAAAAGAATCATCTCTCCTCAGCTCCAGCGACTCAGCATTCAAGTTAGAAGAATAAAATATAGTGCAAGTAGCTGCATTCCTCCCCACAGGCATCACAATTCCCTCCATGCTTTAAATACAGATGGCAATGAGCCCATGTAGACATAACCCCCTTCTGTCTTCTCTCCTGAAAACACCTTCTGGTTTACTGACCATATTTAGACCCTTTGGCAGTCTATAAAAAGTGCCACATGATCTTACTTGCACTAAAACCAGTAAGAGTTATACTCTATTTCGCACTTACGGTGAAAAAACCTTCATTTCCTATGGTGGGATTTTCAAAGGTGCCCGAGGGCTGGATCTACAAAGTGATTTTAAGATCCTAAGAAAAATTTCAAAGCACAGCTGGCATCCACAAAGGGACTGTATTTGCAAAGGATATTTAGACTCAGCTTTGAGTCTATGATGTTGGTCCATAGATCTGGATCTGGATAACACAGGAGGAGATTTGTCAAAGTGAGAATGGGACCCACCATAGCCAACGTGTTGAAAGGAGCCTCCAGACTAGGAAAATGTTGGGGAGAGGAGAACAGTTTAAACTTTGACACTCTCGGGACACAGGGCCAGACCTGCACAGGAATGTGACGAGGCTGGCTAACATCTGCAATAGCTGTGAGTCTAAAAAAGCAAGTTCCCCAAACCTGCTGACCAAAGCTGAAGGTGCCTATGGTTCCTATAGATGCAACAGTGCTGAACAAGCAGGGAGTCCTCCATTGCCACATTTCTAATTGTGCTTTTCCTTCCTGCTCATGCTTGAAGATCAGCCCAGCAAACGTGCTCTGAGAAGGAGGGAAACATTCAGTCTGTTCTGCTGATGCTTCCACTTGTGTAAATACAAAACTTTCAGTTTTCAGTTCCAGACAAGACCTACAATATCAATGTCCCTTTTGGTTTTTGTTATCTTCTACGTCTGGCTGGTGAGCATCACAAATAATGAGCAGAAACTTGAGTAGTAGCATGAGAAGGGTGCAGGGCATTATCCGCTTGCAATGCTAGGGTGGGAATTCGGAAGAACAGTGAAAATACCCATGTTATTCTCTTGGTGCCTTGACCATTATATACCACTAAACTTGTGGCTGTTGACAAATGAGCAATGGAGATCAGTGTCGCATGGCTAGGGCTGAGTTGTTTTCTCTTGCTGTTCATAAAGGCCACATAGACAATTCCCCCACTATAAAAATGGGAGGGAATAGCACACATATATTTTAATCTGTGCTTTTCATTAGAAATGACAAAAGCAGAATTCCACACTCTTTCAAATGTAAAATACTCTTCAGAGTTAATGTCACTGGAAATAAGCTTTCAAACTTACAATTAATGCAGTCCTCACAGTGTAGATTACATTTATTAATGCCTCAGAATTCATCAGTTTCATACTCAGCTGACAATCTTATAAATTAGGTTTAAAAACCCCCAAGATAAAACTAGCCGTGCTGTGCAGAAAGGAAGTGTTGCTTTCTATGTGCTAATGAAAAGAAAAAAAAGGACAAAATTTACTTAGCACAATAGGACTCAACAATTTAATGCAAATAACTTACAACACTTACTCTCTTAATATCCACCAAGAATTATCTGTTTTAAAGAGACTCAGCGTTGCTTAACAGAGTTAATTCTCCCCCAGAGGAACCATTTTAAAAACTCATGTTACATTTGCCTAGGTTGATCCTAGGGAACTATCAGAATTTTATTGGAGGTTCTTAAGTTTAAAACCCAGTCACTCCAGGATGGGATTCCTCAATACAGTGGGGACCTCTAATACAACTAGATGCCAGAGTTCACCTCAGATCCATATCACCCTGCATCCTACTGTCTCCTGGGAACACAAGAGAAAGGGATTTATCTTGCTAGCTTTGGTCATGAATAACAACTTTAAAGCACGTTTTTCTCTTTTCCTTAACTTGAGGGGATATCTAAGGTGATTAGTGCAGACACAGAAGTCCGTACTACAGTAATGAAAATTTAGATAAAGTGTCCCATGTCCTGGAGTCTTCCAGGATCGCTAACTTTACATCTAGATGGGTATACAGATTTAAGACAGGTTGAATAACCCCCACCATATAATTGCTTTTACGCATTGCCTGAAGGGAGAGTCTAGAGCAAGAAGCAAAGCTCTAATAGAAGCCCTTGTTTGAGGTTAGACTAACTAAATGATGACCTAAATGTTGTGTAAGGACCTGTACAGAGCAGCTAAAATAAATGGGAGCAAGGAGGACCCCAAAGGCAAGAGGAGAACACTGGGGGCTGTGCAGACGCCAGTTAGCCTTAGTGGTTTTGGCAGTTTGGACACGGGAAGATAGATTAGATGTTTTTTTGAAACATGAATACTATACCAGTGCCCCATTCTGGCAGAACAGAGACAGCTGGCAATCTGCAACAGGCAACCAAAAAGCATCAGGTTTGATATGAAATAGTATTGTGGAGAGGCACAGATTTTAGTCAGAATGACTACATTTCTTGTTTTAATCCGCAGACACTGTAAAAACAAGAGATTGAGTTTTGTACAAATCTGCTGAATAAGTCTTGTTCCAAGGAGATTCCAAGAGCCACTGAGCAGTATCTTATGGAACAGTTAATACTTTTATGTGGCCAAAAGCCACAAAGAGTGTGGCAGTTTGGAAGTGTGAGAGCTTCTCAGATAGGCTTTCTTTCCCTCAGGGGATGAGTAATCAGGGTTCACATGACACCAAATTTAAAGGGTCATGAATTTAAGGTGCAAGATTACAGTTGCACTGAAAACTCACAGCTGTTTTCGCCCAAAAGCTAGCTTATGTTTTTTCCCTATTTCCCTGGACCTGCCATTGGATGGAAGTGAGTCTTAAATTTTTAAATAATACTGCTGCTCTGAGGCGTACTGACTACGTAGCAGATACAGTTCTCCTGTCTGATCACCTGAAGGTTTTTATCTGTCAGCCAGGAAGATGTCAGCCCTGCAGGGTATAAAATGTGTGCATTAATTTCTTTCATGCTTTGTCCATCACTATATAAGGGAATAGAAGCAGCAATCAGGTTTGTTTTGGTGGATGGGCAATTCAGCTCATGTAGTGTCTTGCAGCTACCAAAAGTTTAATAGGTTGAACCCTGACCTGTCTTCTGGCCAGGCCACTTCAGAGCTGTCAGACACACAAAGCTTTCCTGCACTGGTGTAGAGTTTAAAAATGTTTCCTAAAAAGTCACTTCACATATAGTAATCATATCAGCTATACAAAATTAATCCAAAGAAGGATAATTCACATAATAGAATAATTCTTGTTGTTTCATCTTATGCATCAGTCGACAATAAATCTGAGATAAAGCCACAAAAAACATGAAAGATTGCGTGCAATCACTGGAGTGCACCCCAAGCTCTAAAAATGCCCCCTAGTTCACCTTTAATATATTGAGTTCCCAACTGGCCTCAGTTTGATTCTCAGCTGCAGATTTCCTTGACCTCTCAGTCACTTTGTCTCAGGCACTTTGTTTCCATTTGATGATGATGGAATTAATTTGGCCTGTGCACTGAGACTCTTATTTACTGGCTGGAACTCCAATGGCTTGAGAAAAATCCAACCACTGTACACAGCCCTGAACTTGCAGTCTATTTTCACAAGGCACACAACAGAAGAGCTAACAAAAATATATGTAAAAGGGGGAAAATCAAAGGGTAGTGACAACTGCAAATCTGTTCAACAGAGGGAAGGTTTGAAGGCTCCTAAAGCTTGGCCCATCATTTGTTTATAGTGTACATGTCACCATAACATGATCCGCAGTGAAGGGATTTATTAATTTATAGAAGAGGATGTGGATGTGGATCAGCTTCAAAGTAATTTTCTACCATAGCCACTTCAGGACCACTTTTACATCTGAGCTCTTTCTGTTTAAATTTTCCGTTCCTTTGACAGGTTGGCCAGGTCAACTGTGCTGGAGGCCCATCATGTTTAGTTCTTTCAATTTGTAGAGCAGTAATTAACGGAGATTCTGGTAGTTGTTTGGCATATTCAAACCTGTTGTGCCCAGTTTGGTTTTCCCAGCCACCTTTCACAGTTCCCTTCAGACATTGAACCCCAAGGTCTATAGACCACAGAAAAACGCTCTTCAGAGTAGCAGTCATGAAGTGTGAATCCACTGCCTTACATTTAGAGGAATTCCTCCTCAGATGTCGCAGCAATAAGGGCTGCCCAGAATGCTAAACGCAGGCTGGTGTTGAGATCTGAGAAGTACTTTGTCCTAGCTTTTGCTAGAGCAAACAAAAGCAGGGAGCAATATGTGGCTGACAATGAAGAAGTGCAAATTAACGTTCCAAACGCGTTCAGTATAATAGCAGCTCTTCAGGAGCATGGGAAAGGACAAACAATGCTAGAGTTAGGGCAGTGTTTTGCTGTAATTGTTGTTGTTTGGACAACCTGCTGCCTTGCAGTAAGCAAGTGGCACTGAAGTAAAGTTAATGCTAAAGCAAGGCTAGATTTCTATTTAAGACCACTCAGGTCAGGTAATTTGCTTCTACCCTATTCAGCATGTCAAAGCACTGCCAGCTGACAGAGCTGTATCAAGCCCTGCTGTTTCCCGCTCCAACAAGGACTTTACGCAGACATTTTCTACAGTCTGCCTCAGGTTTTGGATTTGTATAAAGTTAAAAAAACAAACTGCAACTGAATTGAAACTGCTGCATTTCACACGGCTTCTAAGAAAGCTCTGGGGATTATGCCTTCCTTACTATTTTGACACAGTACCATACCTCAGAGCAGCTTCTTTAAAAAGTAGTCTAAAGTTTGCTCAAAAAGTAACAAATGTTTTGATTGAACCAGTCTGAGCTTGAAACCAAAGTATAAACTCAAGAAGTATATGTAGTTTCAGATCTCATATAAACATTTCGAATGTATTTTTAATTGAGCTGTCTTTATTCCCTCTCACTTGAAAAACAGATTATTTCATATTCTAGAATGACAATTTAAAAAAATTAGTCACTCGGGGTGTTCACAGCCACACTTTCAAAGCTTAATATGACAAATGTATGTTTGTGTGCACATGTATATAGCTGATTTACATGTCTTTAGCAAGGATTTTCGCATGCAAAGGTGCATGTTACATGTATGCAGCGTGACTTTCCTCACCGTGAAAGTGGTCGTGCATTTCACTTCTGATGTTTTCTTTTTTGTCTCTGGGACAAAGAATAACATAAAAATGATTGCTTCCCCACCATCACCTTCTGTAAAAAAAGGGATTTGATTGCAGTGCCTGGTACATGAGGGCCTTGGAGAGTTCTGCTGTGATAGTGTGTGAGTTGAGTTTATTTGGTCATATATTATTCCTGTTTGATATTTACGTGCTGCTGTACTGTGGGAGAAATTAATCACACTGCGTTTATCAGAGATAAGCTAATCCAACCAAAGTCAATGGTTTAGTAGGCACAGAGTTTCAGGGGATGGCAGTAAATTATAACTGGATTTGATTAAGAGTTAATTAGCTAAACCTGTTTACCTTAACCTTTGCTGCAACTATTGTTTTTACTAGAAGAAGAGTGTCATTAGATTGTGTCTGGGATACAAGTTATGGAGCATACACCACTTTTCACTGTCCAATTTTCATCTGTTATTCAAGGAAGAGGTAGAAAGGTCAGGATCAGATTGCTATTGTACAATTCTCCTGAGATAAGAGCAGAAAGTTTCCTTGACAGAGACAAAATAAGCCATGAAGAACAGTAGTTTATTTTTCAGTAGGATGGAGGGGGAGTCAAAAGAACACATGTCTACATCTCTAGACAGATTTTTGCAATAATTCAACTGTCTCAGTAGATTTGAGAGTCATTTGAACTCATTGAGCATTTTAAAGAAACAGGGAGAGTAATACCAATTTGCTGCAGACTGCAAAATAGTGCAGTTGAAAAAAGAACTGGGTGAATATTTTTTCAACTGTACTGCATTTTCATAAATTATTTTTAAATATATCCATTCAAGAGAATTAAAAGAACCATAGGAAGCTAATTCTGAAATTGCTTTATAGTTATTTAATTGACCAGTTTAGATAACTTAATTAAAATAAGTGTTTAGATCAGTCTGCACTCTTGCTTTATTGATAGCATTCAGCCAAATTGTAAGCACATTTGAGAACAGTGTAGATTTCTGTTTCTTGCTTCAGGGAACATCAGTTTCATAACAGAAAACAGATAAGTAGGTGCCCAAGTAAACATGGTTGCTGAAGGACAAGAGATAAGCTTGTTTTACAGTTTTATTGCTAAATGCATATAGATTTAATTTCCTAGTTTTGATTTCTAGATCTGTTCGAAAAGAGTACCCAACTACATGCACACATAATAGCTTTTACCTGGCCTGAAATACAAGGATGGCAGTTTCGGATAGCTCACTACTCATTCCTGCACCTTCAGCTACAGTTCTCTCCCATCAGTTCCCATTACGTCCCAGAAAAACAGAGTTTTCATGCAAGCACACAAGGTCTCACCTCAGTCAAGCTGCTTCTGGCTGAAGAAAGACAGT
This sequence comes from Rynchops niger, assembly GCA_013400035.1. Classification (NCBI taxonomy): domain Eukaryota; kingdom Metazoa; phylum Chordata; class Aves; order Charadriiformes; family Laridae; genus Rynchops; species Rynchops niger. The sequence goes on from VXBH01003682.1 coordinate 49,601, forward strand.
TCCAAAGCTTTACCCACCCAACAACTCTTTTTTTGCTTACCCCTACAGGGCACAACCTCAAAGATTCAGAGGCTATATTGCAAGAAAGGCAATTCCTCTCACAGTTCAGACATTTAAGGGGGAAAAAATGATGCATCAGTTATACATATGCCTATATAGGCTTAATAATAAAGCTGATAATTTAACTGCATTTTTCTATCTGCAAACAAATGTTATTGTTTATCTTTGTTTTATCCTGCTCAGATAAGAAGAAATACCTGTACAGTGTAGCCTGATTCTTACTCAAAATAATATCACGTATTTTGTCAGATGAAATGGGAATATGGGAATACCTTCTCCCATCTGGTTCCCTGAAAACTTATTGGTACTGAAGAGGAGAATGGCTTGAAATATGGTAGTTTCTTGCAAAACAAAGGTTAGACTTACTGCTCCAAGAGTCACCTGTGCTGTTCAGTCTTTGTGTGGGCTGGGGAAAGCAATCCAGACCTCACATCTGCCAGTTTGTACAGTTACTGATTATCCCATTGCGCTGAATGAGCAAAGGTTTATATCCCTTGGCAGCGTGGGCAGCCCAGTTTACATCTCCACTGGGTAATCGTGTAAGTGGCTAAAGCTGATCTTCCAGGTAGGTATGGGAATGTCAGTGTTTCAGGCCACAGGAAGAGGTTTATAGGCTAAAAATGGTCTATTAATGGCATATTGTTAAAGTTTCTTTGGCATAGGGAAATAAGTGCTTTCTCTTTTTCAATGTAAATAGGTGCTTTCTCTTTTTCAATCTATAGGCTTCTTGCCATATCACTAGTCAGATTTGCCCTTCTACAGCGCCTTTGGATAGACAGAGTGGGAAACAGTACCTTTCCACTGGCAATTAATGTTTAATGCTTTTTTAATGGATAGTCTGCTCCTGCAAATGAAAATAAGAGGCTAAAAGAGAGGGAGAAGGCTCTGTCTGAGTGTGTGTGTGCATGCATGCCCACACACGGTTCTCCAGTTAATTTTTTTCTAGAGATAGGAATTTCACTTAACCTTGGAATTATTTTTAACTTCAAAATTCAAAATCTCTTATTCTCAGCTTTCAAAAAGAACTTGACTTGTGCACGACTCTCCCAGGAGTCAGGTGAACTGCTAATACCTCACAGGCACTCTGTTCTCCTGAGGAAGTGACATAAAAGTCACTTGATATGACTGCAGTTGCTGAAACACTGTGATTACAGTGATTCCTGCCAAATAATACAGGCTTATTGTTTCCGTGCTGCAAGTTTTTACAGGGAGGAATCATCTTTTCATTCTTGAGTTGGAAAGCACCCAACTCAAAAGTGTTTGTGCTTAGGAGGCAGACTTCTGGCCACAACAGTTGCACAAATAAAAACAATTAAATAGTTATAACGATATTGAAACTGACTAATAAAGATACACAGTGACTATCTCTTTGGTGTTTCATTTTGCTATGGCCAGATAGAAATAAATAACAGAGATAGGTGCAAAGATAATACTACTCTTTTCCAACCCAAGAGATTAAACAAAATGCTAGCTCCAATACTTCTTTTTTTTTCATGAAGAAAAGCAATTTATTACGGCCTCGGTTGTGTTTGGATAAAATTCTGTGGTTTTATAAAGGTTTTCCTAAGTCCTGGCTTCTTTAGAAGAACAGAAAATAAGATCATCTCAGTATGACAGTGTCAATAAAGTCCAGTAAAGATGGTCAAAACTGGCTATTCCTCTTCCATCATAAACACAAATGTTTATAGGCAAGAGGGTAGGTCCTTGGAATTAGGTGATTAAATGTTTTTAAACAAAACCTAATCGTTTACATTAAGAATTTAGTATTAGTGTGTTCACATTATGGTTTTGATTTGTGGCTCCTGATATTTTAGGTCATGTGGCTCAATAAAGGAGCATAGTGTTTTTCACTCATTCTGAGAGAAAAATACCTACCAGTTTCGATAAGATAAATATAACAAAAATCCAATAATAAATACAGAAGATAGAAATGTATTTTGTGGGTTCATGCCTGTGTGTGTCTCTTCTCTTCATCCCCTATGCGGGCAACTGAGCATTCACAGCACCAAAAATTTCCTATTATGTAAGCAAAGTATTATAAAACGGCATATTTTGGCTATTAATGAATGAGGTTTGGATTGGAAGCAGTAAGATATTTCATGCTGGTGCCCATTTTTAAAGTGTGTTCAGCTTCCGTTTTTCATTTACGATTGTTAATTACCCCTCACATTGGGTATGTAAAGTGCATTTGCTGTTGTTCAGGTCCTTTGAATGTATGTCTTCACAGACTCATGCTGAAATTATTTCACATTTTCCCTTGCAGCAGCAATTTTGTGCTGGGTTTCAAAATCCTTGGATGCTGTTATTAGACTTCTTTTTTTCTTTGTAACTCAGTGTTAGATCCTTTAAACAAGATTAGTCAAGGCTGAGTCTGTGCCACTGGCTTTTATTACCATTTCATGGGTATGTCTGGTTGCAGATTTGGTTTTCATATACATTTCCACTGCTGTTTTCCATCCAGAATTAGGAAGTCGTGAGCATTACAACTTCTCTCATGTCTCCAGTTTGTATGTACCATGTTAATGACAAGCCTCAGTTTATAACTGACAGTGAATTATGACCTTCATCAGCATAATAACACAGTTAGAACTTTCTATGGCACACCATTAGAGAACTACTTCTTATATCAAGATATATCACCAAATGCATTATTACTCTCACTATTTCTAGATCAGTAACTTCCACATTTTAAAGAACTTTAGTCTCTTAAAAAAAAAAAAATTGGGCAAAATCTGAAAACACTTTTTGATTCTGTGATAGCCATACCCAGGCCCCAGAGAACCAGTCACAGTGACTCACGTGAATGCTATGGGAGAACAAAATGAGTTGCAAGTGGAATTGCTTCCTGAAACAATAACTGCTTTAGGCATTACTAAGCTTTAAGAAAATTCTGATTACTCTTGTGGCTTCCTGCCTTCCAGTTCAGCCTGACACTGCTGTCAATTTCCTATTTACTATGACAATTGTCATGCTAAGCTGCATGTCTCTATTCATTTAGTTTCTGAGGGCAAGTGTCATCCCACCCAATTTAAGCCACTGAAAAGTCACAAGCTTACCTAAACCAGCAGCCTCTTCTCCCTCTACGGTCACAGGGAAGATACATTCACTTCTCATGACTGATTCACCCCATCCTAAGCCAGGGGTCTAGGATGGGTGTGATAAATCACCTCCTGGAGGTGCCTGTTTCTCTTCACAGGGTGCGAAAGGAGCTTAGAGGAGCATGGAGATGAGACGTTCATCTCTCAGCTGCTACAGCTGGGCTATATGACCTCCCCTCACATGTTAGCAATGCCATATGGGAAGCATAAGGAAAGGTGATGAACTAGTGCGATTGCCTAAGAGCTCAGGGAGTAGTATCTGCTCTCATGACCCTCCTCATCCCCAGAAATGGCCTTGCAAATGTAGCAGGGGTGAAGGTACCTGTCCTGGGTTCCAGTTGCATGCAAGGAAAGGACAAGTTGAATTTCTGTTGTGGAATCATAATTACATGCCTTCTCTTAGCGTGTCCCTGCCTAACCCCTTTGTATCCTCCTCGCACTGCCATTGCCCATGGTGTGGCATGTGTTAGCTGCTAACTGGCCTCACCCCACAGCAGCGTTCACAGCGAGGGAATTCACACCAGCAAACCAGGTACAGGCAATCCTGGCTAATGCTGATTATTCCTTCCCACTGTCCGAACCTGCACCATCGCTTACTACATTTTGGAATGGTTTGCTCTTGCAAGTCACAATATTCTGCAGCAACACACTGTGCAAACTTCAGAAAATCACTCAGCAAGTAGAAATGGATGTTTTAAAACTTCTCATCTGCTAGCAAAGAGAGCGTGCAGTTAATCCAAAGACTTGTCAGACTGCAGACTAGTTTTAGGCTTGGTTTGAAGACAGCCTGTTCACTGACTGGACTTGCTGGACTACTTTAAAAAAATATGTTTTGCAATATTTCCCACTGTCTTTCCTAGATGGAGAATTCAGAAATAATAATAATACAAAAAAGACACATTTTTAATTAGTTTGACACATAGTGATTGGATCCAGGCTAAAACTTTGCTCAGATTTGTATTCGGACACAGTGCGTAAATGGAGTGAAGTTCAGACTAGGTATTTATGTCCCTGAGTTTCAGAGGTGTTAGTCAGACTCCTTTTCTGATTTTAATTAAATTGCCATGAGAAATTTCAGGGAGGGGGTTGGGAGGCACTATTTAAAGAGCTGTTTTAATCTGTATTTCCAAGGCATTCTCTATCCTAGCCTGGTCTCATGCAGAGATAAAACCACTGAATTGCTAAATACAAATATTTGTGGGCTTTCAAGATTCTTTGCTTTTTAGCCCAAACCTAACAGCAGAGAAAGCTAAGCAATGAGTTTGCAAGATTTTCTTTTTTCCTTTTTTTTTCCACCCCAAAAAATGTAAAGACTCATCTATAAGCATCTACCCACAGCTAATGTTTCTGAAAAGCAGATCTGAGTGAGTCATGCAAAAAAAAAATTACTCCTCATGCCAAAATTAGGTAGCTGAGTTCCACAACACCCAGGTCTTCTAACCCAAATTTCCCTTCAGCCCATTTCCCACCGTGTGCCTCCACATTCCTCTGAGCCACCAAAGTGCTCACTGCAGCTGCATATAACATCCCTTCAGTGTCTCCTAGAGACATGAATATTTCCCAGGAATCACCACAGCAGATCTCACATCTCCCTCACCCTGTCCCAGCATAATGAGAAGAACGAAAAGCAATCGTTCACAGATCATTGTTGCCCACAGTCGTCCTTACTCCTCATGAGAGCCCCAGTGGTCAGCAAACAGCTGGATGTAAGTGAGAACAGCTCTGGGGAGCTTTGACTTCCATCCAAGGCTGGGTTTGTCCCTGCCTTGCCAAAGGAAAAACATAGGCGTGGTTTAAAGCACAACTCAGCTGGGCTCAAGAGTTGGCCAAAGGCTGCATTGGGGTTGCGTGGGGGGAGTAAAGAGTCTAAACCAGGGTGTTTGCAGGCTCCTCTGCTCCAAAGCTCCTCGTGGTTTAAATGGAGCAAGCACAAAGAGCGGGTATCACTTCCTATGCGTCAATTAGAAGTGACCTCCCTGCTGTAATGTACACAACTCTCTTGCCGCACAGAACGGCAGTTCCTTGTGCGGCCTGTTAAATTTATCCATTCTCATGACATTTTGCTGCTTTTTACAGAAATCAGCTTCCAGACACTAAAACAAAGGGCATTTAAATTCTTGCCTATACTACTTGTTGTCTCTGCTAGCAATGTCAGCTGCTCCTACATTCATGCTCAAGTTTGGGTTTGTCTGTGAACAATAATTTAGTTTGACCGGGTGCCACCAGGAAAAGGGCAAACTGGTAGGGTGCTGGCCCATTGAATTTCTCTACATGCCCAGCACACAGGGAAAGTTACACATGTAAAAATAATGTCATGATCATAAAATACATGGAAATCAAGCAGTTTCTTCAGTGTCATCCTTTGGTTCTGGTTCCCACCTCCTCTCTCTCAGAACAGCTCCCTGCATTTTGTTCAGAGGAGGTTCACAAGTCTATTTTTGACAACAGTACACCCATGTCATAAAATCCTGTTCCCCACTGCCTGTTACAGCTCTCTTACCTCCCTGACAGCATCTCCTGGTGCAGATCCAGTTGCCAACTTAACCTCCATAAAAATAAGCTTTGACTTCTTCTCCAGCCTTCCCATCAGTTCAATTTCCTCCATCATTGTGGATGATTCTTCCACCTTCCCATCAGATCCTTCAGCCCGTAACCTAAGCGCAATGGCCACACCCTGCAGGTCGTGCCCTTTGCGTGTCACCTCCATTTTCAGGACACTTGAAGATTTAATCCTTCTTGCCTAGATCTTATTTAAGACTGTATCGTCTTGGGGAATGTCTACACAGAAGGGTAGTGTTAGGGCAGCATTGACTTTCCAAGGCAGATGGGCACAAGCCAGCTGTAGCCTGAAAACCATGTAATGGCATTAAAGGGATGCTGTGCTCAAGCTCACATGGCCTCCTGAGAGGCCTGAGAAACACATGTTCACTCCTGCTCAGACCCCTGTTAGAGCTTTTTCTTTAGCCTTGACACCAGTTGTGTCGCTGTAACCTGCACTGTTCACCTCCACTCAAAATATTGCTATTGGTGATGCTGGTGTTTTCCTCCAGTCGCAGCATCACCCTCTACCTCCTCCTCCTCCTCCTCTTCATCAGGCGTGAATGACTTCTTGCACCTATTGTGCCTGCCGTCCTGTGACACAGACTGCAGGAAGGAGACACTGAAATTATCTGTCTGTTCCACCGCCCCCAAAGGAAATATGGGACCAACTTGGAAAGCATGAAATTAATCATCAGTTTTACAGCCGCCTTCTTGCTGCTTTGGCCCTTGCAACCATGGAGAATTCTGTCTCTTTTACTAAAGTGAAGGACAGAAGAATTTGGAGCAGATTGCTGTTTCAAGGTTTTGCTACTTAAAACTAAAGTTTTGATTAATTTAGGAAGATTTCTTTTTTATTCTTTTAGTATTATTAACCATAACACTGAAGTGTGCATATAACATACAAGCACCCAGTCTGACCCACTAAAACCTTGTTAAACTGCAGTTTCCAAGGCTTAGGTTAAACCACTCACTGGACCGTCTCAGTAACCAGCATGGAAATTAAAAACAAGGGGAAGTTTCAGTAGCCCCTTCATTTTCTTTTCGAAGGATTAATGGCAACTGCTTTTATTTGCTTATGAAGAGCTCCCATGTCTCTCAAAATTGCTGAGCAGAGTAGAGTTTCTTTTTCTTACTCCCGTCTCCCTTCCCTTTCCAGCAGGAGCGCGCACACCAGGCTAAGCAGGGGCTATCGCTGGATCTGCCTTGCAGTATCAAGTTGCAGCGAGTTTGCAGCTTGGCTGCAAGTTCAAGCTGGAACCAGATGACTTACTTCACCACAGTTTCTCATGACATCCCGGTAATTAATGTCCCAGATCTCACTCCATCTCCTCTCTGAGGAGAGCAGCTCTTATTTAATTGCCTCATAATGTATACTCAAAATGAATACTTGCCTAATTGTCCCTAGACAGATGCTTGGATGAAAGCCTGTGAGAAAGCATATAGGCTCTAACACTGAATAAAGGCCCACAAAGCTCAATAAAGCAAAAACTTACAACTCTTTGTTACTCTCTAATCCCATCAAAACAATAAATTTCTTTTTAAGATCCTCAAGTAACAAATTAAGAATAAAATTTTGCTGTATGCTCTGTTTCCTTACCCCTTCAGCTATATAGAATAAGATCTTGAGGCAGATTTCTTTAATGCAACAGCTTAAACAGGAAGGGATAAATTTTCAAAGCACAGTATGATGCTTGAGCCGTGCTACTGCAGTTTGTGGGACAGCATTGTCATTTAAAGGTTTTAATAAGCCAGTTAAAGAGTAAATGCCCTAAGTGAGGTGAGGTACTAGAGATTTGATATCTGCAGCAGCAGTGGTATTTTATGAATAACCTGTGGCTGTTGTGCCACCAGTGTGGCCACAATGTACAAATAAAGAATACGACTGTGGAAATCACACTGTAAATGAAAACCTTGTGAACACAAAAAGTTACATTCAGCTATTCAACATTCAGTAGAGTTCAAAACTATTCAAGTGTACTTGACATCACTGGTTCTAAGCATTGCCCAGGCTCAAAGATTCAAGACCTTCCTCTTCCTCCAATCAATAAGTTTATCAGGGTTATAAGATTAGTTATTTCTAGCTATCTTAATTTATTCCAATTGTTAATGTTGCTTCCATCATTTCTGTGCTTCTGGGTCCTTCTGGACTGACTTCCCTCTGCTTTTAAGAATCAATTGTGTGCAAAACATGGACCCAAGCCCATTGTTGTCCCCTACTGTGTATTTTTGCAGTTGTGGGCAGAAACTTGTATTAAACCACCTAATCTAAAATGCAGGATGATGCTAAAGACCATGATTAAGTGTTGACTAATGTTTTTACCCAAGTAAGAAAAAGTTACATTTTCATTTCAAATCTTTCAATACTTTTTTTTTCCTAACACACCACCTGAATTTTTAATTTTAAATACCTGCTTGCTCACTTATATTTTTGGGGCAAGGGTGTTACGTTAAATACTAGCAAAACTGCTGTTTAAGCTGAAACATACTTCATTTTTCATTTCATTTGAAACCTTCAAATATATCCAGGCCAACTCAGATACCCTGCACACCAACAAAAAACAAAAAAAAAANCCCATCTACAGAAATGAAACTCAACTATTCTCACAGTTCTTTGCAGCAAAACCTGGCCTGAATTGTAATCCCAACTCACAGCCGTGTGTCATATTGAGACTTCAGGACACACACAAAATAATAAGTTTTCCGTAGCTGATCCCTTCAAGTCATCAGATGGATGATGCAGCTCAGCACAGCAGATGCTGATTCACAGAAATGGACTGAGTTTGGTTGTAGGGTTCCAAGTCTACACCTATGGGCAAGTGTAAATAACAGGAAAACCCAGAATCAGCCCAAATCTTGATACATGGTCCAGATTCTGGTTTTGACAGTTTGCACACTTATAGACTCTGCTGAAGTCAAGAGACTACATGCCCGATTTGCCAAAGGGCAGCAGCTTTGGGTGCTGCTGCAGTGCATAAATTGTACTTTCTTAAACTGAATTTACTACAAATGTCTCATAATACTCTGTTCTAACAGGTTTGTTGTTTTTTTTCTGTTTAAACTGCATAAGAATCTTATGAATTCCCATATCAAACAGTTGAAATAAATCTGTTAAAAGGTAAGGTTTTTTTAGTGTGCCCTTGGTCACTTTTCAAGGAATAAACTGTGCATAATATTTAAAAAGAAAACAAAACTACTTGGCCAAGCAATCTTTTAAAAATGGAGTAAAACTCATAAATTAAAAGATTTGTTGGTTATTCAAATGCCAGAAATATTATCCTGTCTGCAGTCTGTTATGAGATTTTACATATGTTGTGCTCAGAGTCAAACGAATTTAAAGAACAGAGCGTGTAACTTCATTTACTTCAAAATGCAGTTCATGCAGAGTACACATGTGATACGCACTTACTGTGATGTTAAATGCTAGAAAAGAGCTGTTTCTGTAACTTGGAAAGGTATGAGGCGTTCTCCTCCCCCCAGAAATGAGGATTTTGGCAGACATTTATATTGTCATTTCTTCTACATATGCTGGGAGCTCACAAGAAAACCCCAATAATTCCCTCAACAAGGAATTCAAAACAATATGTGAATTCTTAACCTTTCCTTCCTAAATGTTAACATCCTGATGTGAACAAAAAGATGCTGAGCAACATGGACAGAAGAACACAGATGTTTTTATTTCTGAATATGGGAGATATGTTTGACTGTGAGTCCATAACACTGGTCTGTCTCTGTGCTACCCTTACCCCAGCATCAGATCACCACCTCATCAAAAAATTGCTATTGAAATGTGGTTTTTTTAAAGAAAATGGCATGACCATGGAAGAGTCCCTTCCAGATCAAACCAGTCTGGACGTTCTTTATTTTGTGTCTGGAACAGTACAGATTTAGAGCTTTCCCTGAAACATCAATTCCCTATAGGAAAGTCCTATAGGAAAAAATTATTTTGCATTGTAAATCACTAGAACAATGTGGAGTGAGAAAACCTCAGATCCTTACATTGATAGTTTGACAATTAAGATACTGCTAGCAATCGTTGCAGGGGAAAAAAAAAAAAA
>VXBH01003682.1:59413-78336 GCA_013400035.1 Rynchops niger
AATCTTGGCTTTGCTGAAATGCATGGAAAGTTGTACATGGTGGGCCAGAATGCTACCTTAGATCACCATAAAGTCACTCTTAATTTTAATGTCACTTTCCTAAACAGTAATTATGGTATTGGTTTTGATTTCATTAAAGTTTAGTATCAAAATTCTAATTTTTCAAGAAAAATAAAAGGGGATTTTATTTGTAATCATCTGTCAACCTTTTAAGAAACAAAGAAAATAGAATGTTTAATATTTTAGCAAATAGTAGCGATTGTAGGGTTGTGTACTCTGGAAAAATACTGTTGCATAATGAGTTGCTACAGGCTCACTAACCTTGCAAATTAGGGGGGAAAAAAGTGTCCTTTAGGATAAAGAAGAGGGATTTTGCAAAGATGCTGGCTGCTTGGCCTTGCATGCTGCTATGTCTGTTCACAGAGGGAGAGGTGGTGGAGGGGGGGTGTTATTTTTTTAATCAGTTGCCTGGAAGCAGATTAATCTAAATCACCTAAACTGTCATTTAGACTTTATTTCAGATTTGTCCATTCTGAAGTTATCTAAAAGATCTTATACAATTAAATTAAAAGCTTTTAATTAAAAACACACCTTAGATATGCTAACCATTTTCTAACTCTCTCTCCTGAAACATGGAGGCTCTGCCAGCTTTCTTCTCCACAGCAAGAGCTCCTTCTCCCTTTTATTTGATGTGTGCTACTGAAGTCGGTTAGCTGTTAGGGACGCAGTTGAGAACGCAGACCCGCAAATAAATCAGGAGAAATTCCACTGCTGCTATTTGAGATGCACCTCCAGTAGAAAAACAGCAAGACGGTCCAGGAGTTGGGGGACTTCTGCAATATATCACAAGGTAAAATAAATGCAACTGAATCCTGAAGCAGTTTCAGCTCTCTGAAGAGGGTGGAACTGGCGACATTAGAGTTGCAGTTGTTCTGGCACCACTTCTCTGTTAAACTAAACTATTTACACTGCACAGTAGTAAGCTGCAGACATTACAGATCCCTAAAGATCTTTCTGAAAATAAAATTCTGTAGCAAACACAAATTATTTGTTTCACAACACATATGCTCCAACGCAATTTAATCTAGAACATTTTACAGCTTTTCCTTCATTTTCCACTTTAAAGCATTCAGTTTGGAAATTCTTTCCCTGCTTCCTTTATCATTCCACTCCAATCTTTATGCACAGTTGAGGAATCCCATCTTTTGCCAGTAATCTGTACATTCTGCCAAAAGGAAATGCTTTCTGACCCTGACATGGAGAGACTTTGCAACCAGCCTTTCTGTGGGCCACCATGACCAGCCAGGCTTTCTATGTGCCATCAACATACTACAAAACCCAAACATTATTCCCACTCCAGCATGATGGGTTTTCATCGCTATGCAGCTTTGAATTAAGTCTACCTAAAATAACTCTACCTGTCTTCACACTATATAGATAGTTAATATTTCACTTGGAAAACAATCTATCTTCTTCTCCTTTTGAAAATGCTTATGATGTTGCGTATCCCACAGCTTTCTGATGGACCCCAATATCAATGTCATAAAACAAAGTTAAAAATATTTTGAGTGAAATTATTTATCCTAATTTTTCCATTAAATACACATTAAATGTTCCAATGGATGATTTTTCACAGGAGATAACAGACAAAATCCAGGAATAACTGTGAGAGAAGCAGATGCTATGCTGCAAATGCACTACATTTGGCAGTAAAGAGCTTTTCAAGAACGTCTTTGAAGAAGGAACTCAAGAATGGCAGAAAGAGTCAGAAGAGAAAAAACAAATATTAAAAGTAGCAAAATTACTTCAATTTGTTGAGATGAAGGAACAGTATGAAGAATTTCAGAGGATTTGAAAAAGCTACAGCTATACATCAACCTGGCAGATGAAAGACATGCAAAACAATATGTATTTCATGAAATAATGTCTTCTACAGTAAGAAAACCATTCATAAAAAGTTCTGGTGACACTATGGAGAGATCTGTGCAAGTATCTTTTGAAATGTGCAGGGACAGATGTGGTTTTTAAGGATATATAAAGCATATGTGCATAAAATAATACCAAAGGGATTATGGAGTCAGTCAGTAAATCAGTGGGATACTCGTCTACAACTCTGGCTACTGTGAAAGACATGCTGTAACAATAGAAGGGTCTCAAAAGAATGGCACAACAACATGAAAAGGCTTCCATAAGTAGAGAAACTGGAAATATCTGGTGTACTTATTTCACAGAGGATACTCAGAAGAAGAGAAATGATACACACATTTCAAGACTACAGTGACTGAGAAAGTCATTGCTTTGTGATTTCTCAAAATAATTGCAAAAACAAGAGACTATTCAATGACCTGACAGCAACTAATTAAAGGCTAAAATACATTCTCTTATACATGATAATAATGAAGCTGTGAAATTCATTGTCACCGGGTAGCATTGCAGTTCAAAACATACTACATGTCCAAAATGAATAGGACTTCCTATAAATAATATGATCATCTCAGCTGATAAGTATTAAGCCACTGGCTTCACAAAGTCCCTTCACCATCATAGGCAGCTTGAGTTAGCTGAAGAAAAAATGCCATTACTGAAATCTCTCGCTGTTCTTTTGAATCACTTGGAAGTGACCACTGTCAGCAGCAACATCAGCGATGTATAAACTACCACCACCCTGGTGATTTGTGCTTGAAGACACAGATGAACCCATGATGCTAATCCTACAAAGCTGCTAATTGACTTCTCAGATAATCCCTGGCATCCTCACTTTTACAAGAAAAATTATTAACTTGTACCACACCAGACCATCCTGCGAAGGGCAGTCCGCAGCATCTTTCTTCAGCCATGTCCAGCCACAGCCATTAACTCCCACCAGAGCCCACGCCACGCAATGGACACAGCTCAGGGCAACCACTGCCACTCATTCCTACCCCTCCTTTCCAATAAGCACTGCAACTTTTGAATTAAAACTCGAATATTTTCACTGTCTACAACCTTACTCCCAAAGCTAAAAATCATGGCTCTGAATCAGAAGCACCTTTACAATGGTTTTAATTGGGCCCACAGCTCATTGTGTATCCCTATATGAACAACATAAGCACTTAATGTTAGATAAATGATTAAGAACACAACTGAACCCAAGTCTTCTTCATTACAATTTTTGATGCAAAATATCATTTTAATTACACATTAGAATGAATATGATAATGAAAACATCTATCTTCTGAGTTAGCATTAAAGATAATAAGTATTGATGCTCTACATTCGTCACAGCCAAGTGGATAATTTATAATAAGTTCTATAGGTGGAAAGGAATTTGAGTGAAAAAATTGTAAGATGAATCAATTTATCCTTATTTTGTGTGTATGAATTTGAAACTATCCAGATCTTAAGATCTGAAATTATATAATAAATTTTATTTAGGCTGTCTTTTTTTTTTTTTTTTTTTAAATCCTGAACTGAAGATTGGTTGCAAGCATTCTGTTTAATTTTTTGGAAAATCAGCACCAAAATCTAAGCCAAATTTATTTTACTGGACATGCATGTCTCATGATATTACATTTGTTTCCTAGTGAAAAAATACTCCAAAAGTATACGCCAGCAATTTGGTCCTAGAAAACTCTTATTTATGCATTTACATGTTACTTTACATGGACCTTCTCATAAACTGATTTAAAATTCACTGGTTTGGCAACATGATTTGCCAATGTATTTATTCAGCAGAAAAGCTGAGCAAATGAGTGCAATATATTCTCAAAGAAAATTCAATTTCCACTAAAGCAAACACGCCAGAGATAATGTTGCTGTATTCACTCACATGATATTGAGCTGTCACCAAAACTGTATAACTGCACTAAGTCTTGTCCAAGTGACCTCCCATTGGGAAATGCATCTTTCCATACTAATGAAGTTCAACACAAAGTGTAACTTAGGCATTTGCATGTTAATGGAGCTTTGTACATGAGACTGTTTATTCAGCATGCGAGAAATACTGAAAAGAAGGTGTTAACAGAAACCTTTAGCCAGAATAAGACAGGGTTAATTAGGACATATGGAATGGGATCTGAGTAACAAGAGACATTAAAATTAACCCTGTTTATCCAGCTGTAGCAGGACAAGGGAGGGGGTAGGGGAAATCCTCTATTTGACCCACACAAAGGCCTTTTCTGCTATAGGATTCAAGGGCAATATTTTCCCACTGGCAGAGCTCCACTGGTGGCTGGGGCATTTGCATGGATAAGGCAATGTGTATCCATCAGCTCTTTCATCCCTTGTCTAACTTCTCCCAAAAACTAAGAGAGTGCCGAAATGCTGCTGCTGGGCAGAAATGCTTCTGGCAAGGTGAAAAACCTCTATCTATAAAAGTAGCAGCATGATATTTTTGGCAAAACAATATGAGATTCAGGCCAAATCTATCAATATGTGCCCTGATCTGCACATTTTACAGACACATTTAATGTTAAACCACTTGGGTAGACCTGATTAACATGCAGGGACTCTAGTTAAGAGCCTACATCTATGCACGGGCCTTCCAAGAGATCGGCGACAAGATAGTTGGAGGGCTATTATGATCAACTTAATGACAAAGGGAGATGAAAAAGCAAAATAAAATGAAGAATAGGATGTCAGAGTCTTGTTGCAGAGCGTATCACAGTTTGATAATTCTATATATGTTTTTCAGACTCCGTGGTATATCTTTGTTTCAGGATGGGATATAAAAACAACTTTTTCTTTCCTTTTCAATAGGCCATGCATGATGACTTTTTTCTTATTTGACTTTTTTTTCCTAAGTATTTTAAATATATTGCTCCTTGCTAATTTCTGTGGACAATGATTTCACCCCAGGATCACAGAAAGAATATTTGGCCAGTATTTCCGCTACCTTAATTCTCAGATGTTGCTACTCTCTTTTCCGACAAGTCGATAATTGATTACTGTAATCCAGACATGAACAGAGAAGTTCGTTTCTCCTTAGTTTAGTATTTAATACTCGCGTTTCAGACTAGGAAAAGGTTTTTTTCCTGACCAAAAGCTTATTTCTTTTCATATTCTACCAGTTGCTGTAACAAAGGCTATAGCTCTTCCCTTTAAACTTTTTATTTCTAATCCTAGACCTTCACACCCACAACAATACTTTTACTACCATATTTCAAAGCAGATTTTAAAAGTGCAGGTTAAGTTCCTGTTACTAACAGAATATGGATGCTTTGCTTATCACTCTGTGCATCTGAAAAGGCTCTCTTTTTCATAAATTAAGTTTTATTTTCGCTTGCCTTTTTTTCTGGTATGTGCCAGTAAATTTGTATTTTATTCAGTGTAAGCAGAACTGCATTTGACTGATCGATATGAAGCCTCTGCTAGCTCAGCAGCAATGTAACTGTCATCTTGAAGGAAGCAAAAAGACAGAAGTGACAGCCAGCATGTAGGACGAGGATATCGAGAGAGCTGCTGTCTTCCTTGAGCATAAAGACACAGAAACGTAAAAGCAGAAAAAAAAAAAAAAAGACTGAACTGAAATATCAGTCACAAGCATCTCTCTTCTTAGCATAGAAGAAATTGCTGCATTGTTTCACTTCAAAAAATTAAAATTTCCGCAATGCAACAATGAAATCCTGTTAGGAATGAACAAAGCAGTGAACACACCGCTCCCAACTCTGCTTTGCACAAAGAGAGTCTGCAAGGCGCTGCACTGGGATGCAAGGACTGACTGTGGTGTCCTCCATCAGGAAAACTGCTATTATCTCCCACATAGAATATTTTCTGGGCTCAGGTCTGTTGAAACTTAACTGTGCTGAACCAACTGGGATCACATTAACACTGGAGAAATCTATGTGACAATGAATTGTTACCATGTTTTATTATGACTATCATATCAGTGTAGAAAATCAGTAGCTAAAACGTGGAAAAGAATGTCTCTCCATTACTGAAAATTGCCTGTGTTTCTTGGTGGGTAGGATGAAAGAGGCAGAAATGGGATAGAATAACTAAAAGGAATAACGCTCAGCCAAACTCCCACGTATGCACTGCCACTTATGCAAAACAGACCGAAAGCTGTCTTCAGCACAGCACTACCTACCAGCCACTATTTACATGGCAACTACTTCAGAGGAACCAGAAGCCCCACTCTTTTTAGAAAACCTTCTGTTCTTCTAAGAACGAAAGGCATCTGTCATATGCTTCTCATGATGGTGGGTGCCTCAGCTTATTACCGGCAGGAGAACAAAGGAGGCATTTTGCCCCAAGAATGAAGCAACAATAAACTTGCTCCCATTTCTTCCTCTGTGAGGGGGCACGTTTCTTTTTGATCTAACGAGCATAACACCAACATGAGCGAACCTCATTCTAAACTCTTGCAACCCTAAGGCGTGTGACTACTTGAACATCAAGAATTATGGCAACATTTGCGGGGAGCTCATAACTTTAGGACTGCGGTGATTTATCGGCAGCACTGACGGTTGCCTGGGTTGCTTGCCATGATACAGGCCAGTTGTGTTCGTGATAGATGGAGGTCATTGAGGGGGAGTGGAATAGCTCCTGTCATATATCCTTCATCAGGTTTTCATTTGTCTGTGAGTTAGGCTTGTGGTAGCAGTGGGAAAAGGGTCTCATCTGAATGTTTATTTTTCTAGCCTGAAGGGCTGTGTTCATTAAACATGCATGTGTTTGATACCTGAAAAGGAGACATCAGCATGAGGGATTTGTGACTCAACCCACTGACCTGTACTGACAGTCAAATTTCAAATAAAGTAAAATTTAGAGCTTGGAATTTAAAAAAAAAAAAAAAAAAAAACCCAACCAAAAAAAAAAAAAAACCACAAAGAAAGGAAAAAAAAATACTAGATAGAGCACTACAGTTTTTTGAACAGTCATGTAGACAAGTCTTTGAAATCAGTGTGCCCACCACATGTGTACACTATGCCACATAGTGTACTTCTCCCAGCCCACTATTGAGTCCACGGGCTTCGTTCAGCAGCACAACAACAGCGAGGAGTCCTTCCAAGAACGGATCCAGATTACACCTCCACAGAAAATGTCAACAATATTACTCAGGATTTGCAAAATTTGGTCTTCCACTTGCATGCTTCTTGTGGATGGATTAATTGATTTGCTCCTCTGCCTCACGCTCACACACAAATAGGTAAAAATGGTACCAGTCAAACATCTTGAACGTGACATCATGCCCAAAACTCAGGACTCTTAATTTCTAAAATGCCATTCCTTCCAGGGCTAACTAAATAAATGTTATCATCTAAAGAGCATTTTCTAAAAACAGATAACCTCAAAAGTTGTAATCATTCAACTTAATCTGTTCTTTTATCTATTCACCCAATCTGCCATCC
Source organism: Rynchops niger (assembly GCA_013400035.1). NCBI lineage: Eukaryota > Metazoa > Chordata > Aves > Charadriiformes > Laridae > Rynchops > Rynchops niger. Next base: position 66,745 of record VXBH01003682.1, read on the forward strand.
CAGAAATGCACAAAGCAAGTGTGAAGATGGTCCTTGTAGCTCTATATTCTCTAAACCAGCCTGGGAAAATCAGATAAACTTAGGAATCATGAAAACGGTGTACAGTGACCAGAGGCTCTAGCACTGCAGCCCACAACTTGGAAACAAGAAGTAAATACAAAAGGTTTCACCACAGTAGGCAGTATGAATTTTGCATTTCATACATTTATCAGTGTCCATGTACATATATGCATGTGTGTGATGAACTTTCTGCAACCGGAGCCAGCAGAGAGGTGCTGTTATCTCCCGGTGAGGGGCAGGCTGTTGTTTTTGCAGAAATAAACCCTCAGTCCGTGCGCTGCTGCTGCAATAACCAAGTGAAACCCTTCTGATGGCACATACAGCTGGAGAATAATCATTAAAACGTCAGCCCACATCTAACGTTTATCCATGTGGCTTTGCTCCTTCTTGGACTTCTGTCACGATGACGAGAACTCATTAAAATCAGTCCTTCTTCCACACATCTCTAATAACAACCCAGTGCTCCACACAGGCCAGGTGTGTTTTGCTCAACGTTAATGACTCGGACTGAGGCTGAGTAGGGGGGATGGTGATCTCCCATTAGCACCACCTGATGCAGACACGAGGTGGTGAAGCTGCCCCTCGCTTTGCACTGGTATTATCCAAACTTGCCTGTGCTTTCTGCGACGTGATGGGTGTTTCCCCCAAAGGACCTCACAGACTGTTGCTATGGCTGTTGCGATGTTAGTGGCTAATGCTCCCCTGAGAGCTTACGGAGACACCGGAGACCCGCGGAGCAGGTGGGTCTCCTCCAGCATACACGGAGGCAAAGCTAGAGCATCTCTCCTGAAATCAATTGAGCTTCATCTGTGCCTGTGGAGATATCACCTATTTACACCCTAACTCAGGGGTTTCTTTTTGATACATAATTAGGCAACCGGGGAAATACAAAAACAAAAGCAGCTGGGTATAAGTAGGAATCCTTTAGGTATTGAAGGAGCTAATAAGGCCTGAACCTGCTCTTATTTGAATTTTATCAGATAAACAAAAAGGGAAAGAAATGACACACAGCTTAAACATATGCTTCCAATTTTCTCAGAACTAGTAAAGGGAAAATACTGCTCTGTCATTTTCATACTTATTCTGCAGTATTTAAGGTTAGAGGTGGGTCACATTTCTGTGGAAACAAAAATTCATTGTGCTGTAGTCTTATGTTAATTAAAATCTATAGCATAATACACCCCCTCCCTCCCCCCCATTAAAAAATGTTTAAATACATTTTTAGGTATTTACTTCAGATTCAGGATTGAGTCAGTCATCCAAGTCAGCTGTAATCTGCAAAGCAAGAGAAAGACAAGTAATGGGTCCCTCAAAGCAAGTTACCTTTCTTAGTTTCTCTATTATAAGAGAAACGTGAATTAAAAGATTCTCTTGTATTTAAAATTTCATTGCTGTCAACCACAATGGATATCCAAGACTTGCCATGCAAGACTTCAAGCTTGTTGTCCCTTAGGTAAAGAAATTAACTTATAACAATGTATTCACAAATCTGTTCTGCTTTATTTTAGAGAAATCAGAACTGCTGTTAAGGAGTTGATTTTCTTTTGGCTTGTTGGTTTAAGGGGTTTCTTCTTTCTTGAAACAAATGAAAATCACATGCTACAATGCAAATTCACTGTGCTTTATCCAACATCTCTAACATTTTATGCCTTTTAACTGGTGGCCCAATTTCCAGGAAATGTAAAACACCCACACCTCTCAGTTGGTTCCCCAGCTACTTCTGTTGTCTACTCACCTGCTCACAAAGTCACACTGCCCATACCTCCACTTTTAAAACAGTCAGTGCTGGATGACAGATTTAAGCCTGATGTAACTCTTTGGACTGCACACTAATGGATACCAGAAATATTGGTGACGACAGAGCAGGCAGAGTCTGACTATAATTAAAGCTAGTTATTAAGGATCTTCCCTGTTTCATTTTTACAAACATATCCATTAAATCAGATGGAATTCGGGAAATTATGTTGAAAACTTTATGTTTGCGTATTCTTGACAATTTAGTACTCAACAACAGATCCATATGAGACTCATTGCTCTCTTACACAAATTCCTTACTTTTAATTTGCCGTGCTAAGGAATTCTGGAAACTATTGTAGTTGATAGTTACGGGGATCTGTATGATTTAATATCTATAATTCAGGTTAGTCTAATCTTTATGCAATGATATCAGCAGTTATTATATCAGCTTTCATCATTTTTATACACACGGGTTTAGGAAGCCTCTTCTTGCTTTAGTCTGGCAGAGCAAGAAAAACTTGGATTTCAGACTTTCCTGAGAAAGAGCTACACCCTACTAAGGGGAAAGTTTAACACGTCCTTCAGGTTTTCACACGGACCTGTGAAAGACATAAGCTTCTGTGGGTAAAACAGCAGCCTGGTTTTTAATATCTGCCTAATTTTTAACTCTCAATGCTGCTATAAAGAAAAAGGGAACAGAGAGCACGCCCTGGGGGTGAATTTTATCTTTGATCTACTTGCTCTGAGAATCTTTCCCCTTTCTTTTGAAAATCTCCTTTGGGACAAGGAGATCTATTATGTATCCTTTACCAAACAGTAGATTCAGTAGTGATGTCACTCAGGAAAAATCCAAACAGCAACTGGCAGCGCGGCTCAAGCTGCTACCCACTTTGCCATGCCGGACAGCGAGGTGTCCACGTGTGGTTGCTTTGCGTTGCGTATTTCATGCATTTCTTATTTCCTAAAGTAGGTGATCATCAGTTTTCAATGGCTTGTTTTGACCTTATTCAATGGAAAATGAGGTGCTATTTCTGGCATGGTTATGAACCTACTGTTTAGTCCTAAAAGTTTTGCAAGAAAAGGGATAATAAATAGTTATTCACTTCCACTGAATAGCTTTGTAGATTATGTGCTGAGGGCAGTAACAGCTGCTTCTCGTTACCAAAAAGGCCTCCTACCATGTATACTGCTAACACACCGAGCTAAGGTCAAGCCGAGTAGCAGGTTTTTTTCCTCAACATTGTTTAAAAGCTTTTAAATAAAACCATATTAGAAATACAGTCACCTCTGGTAACTGATTTTCAAAACTGAAGTTATAAGAGCTGTAAGGTTTTGAAAAATCTTCTTTGTTTCTGATTTGGAAGGCTTTTTCTTTTCTGTGTTAAAACACTGGCCTGCCTCTATGTTGCTGAACCCAGAGATTTTTCTGATTGCTTCTTAAAGGCTTTATTCATCTCCTGCTATACTTTTTTTTCCACTTTATTCCACATTTTCTTCACAAAAGCAGTATCACAATCTGGGTTGGTAACTGTTCTGAAAATTTACACATTGCTATTTTTTCTTGCCACATGCACAGTAGGGTTTGCCCATTCTCACCCCAGTGAAGTGCAGACTGAGGTCCAGGTCTGCTCCTGCTCAGTGGAGGCATCCTCAGAAAGCAGAGCTGACCCAAGTAGAGATGCTTAAAAAACCTGCCAATCAGTACCACTAGTAAACCATGATATACTTCTTCCTAGGTGAAAACGCACTTAGAACAGATATGGCACTCAAGGTACATCTTTTTTTCCCTACTTGTTCCAAGCTGGATTTCAAAAGGCAGTAAGGAACAGCAGTTTGTGTTCATAAAGCAGCAAACATTTAGATATAATCACTACCTGACCCCACAATGGTGTTGCAATTCTGTGGGAAAAATAGGCAGATACCATCATGAAACCTTTTCACTCCTTATTTTTCTGCATTTCAGTTTTGAAACTGCCAGACCTTCCACCATGCTCCAAATAATTAGTGGCATAAAGCTGAAAAGAAGCAGACAAGTTTTATCAGGTATATGCCACACTATTTCTTTTTAGATCACCGGATCTTATATATTTTCAAAGCTGACTTGATGTTTACTCGCAGAATTGGCTTTGGCTGGAAGAGATGACTACAGTAAAGAGACATGGACAGATCTGCCTCTGCCCATGGAGGCATTTGAAAAAGAACCTCTTTCACCTCTGGGCAGCTCCACTCCCAGCAATACCATACGTTTTGTGTTCAGTGTTAAGCAGCTCGGTGCTTCTGGTACATACTTTTTCTGGTTAAAAATAAAATAAAATACCACAAGCAACTTTCACACAGTGTAAAGTTTAACCAAGTTATTGATCGCGCCACAGCAGCTGGTACAAAGTCTCACACCCAGCTGCCCAGCATCTGTTGTGTGCTGAATTGTCATAGCATCCCAACACAGCAGAAATAGAAAAGAAGAGGAGATTCCTACTACATTACTGGCTTCTCAAGTCTTTTGCATCTCCAATAACTTATATACGAATTTCAGCAGTTATCAGCATGTTTTTTATTTGAGTCCAAATCATTCTAAATACAGCCCAAAATGGTTTATTTCACCAAGCCATGACTAGGCAGGAAGATTATCATAAAGGGTTGGATACCAAACAAAGGAAAGAAATAGAGTAATATGTTCTACTAAAACAAATGAATCTCAGAAAAAAATTAAAACCTGACATGTTAGGGAAGACCTTTCAGAAAGTCAAACTTTGAAGCCAATGCAGACAACAGTAAAGCTGATTGAGAGCATCCATGCTTTTTCAACACCATGAAATATTTTTTAACAAGAACTGAACAAAGAAAAGTATCTTCCAGTTTGGTTGTCAAACCTTGTTTGCGATAAACCCCACTCTAATGAAAAAAATGTGTGGTATAGTGTTTTTAATGGCAGAAGTCAAGATTGACTTTAAAATTCTCTGGTATTGGCTTGGTAGTCATCACTGTAAATCCCTGTTATTCATCTCTGCCATCAACTTTAACAGGAAAAATTACCACAGATGGAAAGATGCACCAAAGTCTCCATCCTTCAAAGTAGACTGTAGCAAGGAGGAGCCTCTTATAGGGGTCATCTCATTATATTGTTTGGCCTCTCCTAAGCTTTTGAAACAATTCGTCTCTCTGTGCCACTTACCTCCTTCCTCAGCTTCACCAGTAAGTGTGGGGCACTTGTCTTCAGAGCAGCCACTCGCACCACTGTCAGCAGCATCAGAGAAAGACTAGCAAAATGCAAAGGGTAAGTGGGAACTTCACAAGAAGTTCACAGTCATGAATGAAAGTTTCTTCCAGTGAAAACTACCCTGGTTAATAAAGGAAGTGAAAGTAAAATAAGTAATTATACCAAACAGGGACAACTGATAACAACATCTACAAAGAGATAGCCACATTATAGAGCTGCGTGATGGGTAAAACTAACGAATGAATGAAAAGCAGATAGCCAGTAGAACTATGCAAGAGGTACTTTAAATAAAATCTTACCTTATGACTATATCCAGTTCCAAATAAGGGTGACGCCTTGTCTGTCACAATGTAGGGGGAAAAGATTTCATATCATCTAATTGCAGAATTAGATATTGCAGAGTATCTAACAGATATTCTGCCATCAACTACAGAGGATGTTAAGAAACGTTTGCTCCTTTTAAAACAAAACATTAATAACATCATTGAGAGAATAACTGAGTTCTCTATGTATAGAGAAAACAGCTTTTAACAAAGTTCTGAATGATGGAATTTCAAAAGTCTAGGAAAAAAGGAATATTGTGCTAGAACTTAATAAGCATACACAACATACNATTTGAATGAAGATTATATATATGAATATATATATTTATATAAAAACGCAATTGCATTATATAAACAGATGCACTACAACACTTGGCTTACTGCCCTATACTCACGGCATGAAAACCTGTTTGTAGTGGCCACAACTTTGCTGCAGCCACACCAATAGTCTTCAGGCGGTTCTGCTGGCTTTGTCAGCAGCTAGGTACCTTCCTTCATACCATTTTTTTCCATTCCACAAGAACATGTTGCAGAATTCATCACTCGGTATTTCTGATGGTAAAGGCTTGTGATGAATAAAATGTTCAGACCCTTCCAAATCCCTCCCGTGTAACTTATACCCCCTCTAAATCCTACTGTGTTACCAAAGTAGTGTAAAGAGTTCTTCACATCAAAGAGAACCAAAAAGTGGTTGTGTTTCACTGATACTGATTTTAACACTCTTTAGGCGGAACTTAAGTCTAAAGTTTCTTTCTTCTAACAGTACAAGCCAAAATTCTCAAATTCTTGAACATAGTTTGCATCTCTTCTGTATCAACTGTTTTTAACTGGAGCATCATTACCTCTGAGACAGAAAAAACAATAACTTTTGTATTTAAAGAATGCTTCAGGAAAATGATCCATATCTTAACAGAGGAAGTTTGGAAATCTATGAAGACAAAAAACTAAAATAAAAATCTCCTTAAAGCATATATGCACACATGAAGTATACGGTGGAACTTTGTAATCAGAAGCAAACTCATTTACCTTATGATGCAATGGACTTCCTCACCCCTGCCTACCCTTGCATCCTACCCCAAAATTAAAGACCCATTATCATTTTCTGGAATCATGGAAAGCCACTAAGAAAGAAAATAATGAAGCATAAAAATGCATAGAAATCCAAGCCGCAAACCACAGTACATCTTTCAGTAAGTAGTAAGCATGTCAAAAAGTGGGGGAAAGGTTTGCAACCTTGTTAAGAATTTTCACGGTCTAAATCTTATTTTCTTTTTCCCCTGTGAAACTTCACCAGTAGGAAGGATTCTTCCAAAATTGGTAAGTACAGGCTGGAAAAATCAACTGCACTATGATGAACCAAGATACCATAAATATACCCCTAATCTATGTGGTTTGGAAATGCAATTTAGAAAGAGATTACTAATTAATAATTCTTGCATTCCACAAAGCAAAATGTATTTTTCTCTAAATATCCCTACAGCACTCCTAATTTCCAGATGTACCACAGCACTGAGTTGATGCAGCACAAGCTATTTATTCCTCTTCTATGAGCTGTATTGCACTCGTGTTTCATGGACGCTTACCAGTCACCGAGTGCCTCTGAATTTCTATGAATTTGTTATGGGGAAATTAAATACTAAACATGTAAATATTTATCCAAAGCATGCAAATAATATACAATTTTTGAATTTTACAGAACTATTAGACTTTTGGACAAATATTTTTATCGAGTATAATTTTTAGATGGAACAGATCTAGAATCAAGAATCTTGTTGAAAAATACAGGAAATTGCCATAGTAATTGTTATGTTAATTATAGGCATATTGTTACAGTCTTTATTCATGGATTCATGGTCCAGATTAATCTGGATTACACACCTTCTTGAAGATCTTCTGATTCTTTGAACCTGGAAATTATTTTCCTTGAATGTGATTTGGCTCTATTCTGCACCTGTCTTCAACTTCTCCAAAAAAAAAAAAAAATTCCTAAAACAATATTCTTTGTTGCTCACCTCGTAATTTCATTTTATTTATTCAGTACTTTACTTTAATCAACTGTCTCTTGAGATTGTAAATAGGAGTCACAAATCTGGAGATACATGTGATGGTGATTTTTCTTGGTAAATGGAATTCCAGTTAGAGTTCCGCCGCAGAAAAATGTAGATGAAGAAGAGTATCAAGAATCCAACTGAAATCAGGCAGACAGAATCATAGAATAGAATCATAGAATTTTCTAGGTTGCAANGGGAAATCATAGCCCAGTTAGCATGATTTTGATCTAAACAAAATATTTGAAAGGTTGATATGGGAGGTATTCACTCAGAAAGCAGCAGTGTAGCCAATGTCAATGTCAATCAGCTTGATTTCACGGGAAATGTATCTTGCCAGAAAAAAAAAAATCTGTTTATTAAAAAACGAGATTATAAATATGAATGTTTACATATTTGAATGAAGATTATATATATGAATATATATATTTATATAAAAACGCAATTGCATTATATAAACAGATGTACTACAACACTTGGCTTACTGCCCTATACTCACGGCATGAAAACCTGTTTGTAGTGGCCACAACTTTGCTGCAGCCACACCAATAGTCTTCAGGCGGTTCTGCTGGCTTTGTCAGCAGCTAGGTACCTTCCTTCATACCATTTTTTTCCATTCCACAAGAACATGTTGCAGAATTCATCACTCGGTATTTCTGATGGTAAAGGCTTGTGATGAATAAAATGTTCAGACCCTTCCAAATCCCTCCCGTGTAACTTATACCCCCTCTAAATCCTACTGTGTTACCAAAGTAGTGTAAAGAGTTCTTCACATCAAAGAGAACCAAAAAGTGGTTGTGTTTCACTGATACTGATTTTAACACTCTTTAGGCGGAACTTAAGTCTAAAGTTTCTTTCTTCTAACAGTACAAGCCAAAATTCTCAAATTCTTGAACATAGTTTGCATCTCTTCTGTATCAACTGTTTTTAACTGGAGCATCATTACCTCTGAGACAGAAAAAACAATAACTTTTGTATTTAAAGAATGCTTCAGGAAAATGATCCATATCTTAACAGAGGAAGTTTGGAAATCTATGAAGACAAAAAACTAAAATAAAAATCTCCTTAAAGCATATATGCACACATGAAGTATACGGTGGAACTTTGTAATCAGAAGCAAACTCATTTACCTTATGATGCAATGGACTTCCTCACCCCTGCCTACCCTTGCATCCTACCCCAAAATTAAAGACCCATTATCATTTTCTGGAATCATGGAAAGCCACTAAGAAAGAAAATAATGAAGCATAAAAATGCATAGAAATCCAAGCCGCAAACCACAGTACATCTTTCAGTAAGTAGTAAGCATGTCAAAAAGTGGGGGAAAGGTTTGCAACCTTGTTAAGAATTTTCACGGTCTAAATCTTATTTTCTTTTTCCCCTGTGAAACTTCACCAGTAGGAAGGATTCTTCCAAAATTGGTAAGTACAGGCTGGAAAAATCAACTGCACTATGATGAACCAAGATACCATAAATATACCCCTAATCTATGTGGTTTGGAAATGCAATTTAGAAAGAGATTACTAATTAATAATTCTTGCATTCCACAAAGCAAAATGTATTTTTCTCTAAATATCCCTACAGCACTCCTAATTTCCAGATGTACCACAGCACTGAGTTGATGCAGCACAAGCTATTTATTCCTCTTCTATGAGCTGTATTGCACTCGTGTTTCATGGACGCTTACCAGTCACCGAGTGCCTCTGAATTTCTATGAATTTGTTATGGGGAAATTAAATACTAAACATGTAAATATTTATCCAAAGCATGCAAATAATATACAATTTTTGAATTTTACAGAACTATTAGACTTTTGGACAAATATTTTTATCGAGTATAATTTTTAGATGGAACAGATCTAGAATCAAGAATCTTGTTGAAAAATACAGGAAATTGCCATAGTAATTGTTATGTTAATTATAGGCATATTGTTACAGTCTTTATTCATGGATTCATGGTCCAGATTAATCTGGATTACACACCTTCTTGAAGATCTTCTGATTCTTTGAACCTGGAAATTATTTTCCTTGAATGTGATTTGGCTCTATTCTGCACCTGTCTTCAACTTCTCCAAAAAAAAAAAAAAATTCCTAAAACAATATTCTTTGTTGCTCACCTCGTAATTTCATTTTATTTATTCAGTACTTTACTTTAATCAACTGTCTCTTGAGATTGTAAATAGGAGTCACAAATCTGGAGATACATGTGATGGTGATTTTTCTTGGTAAATGGAATTCCAGTTAGAGTTCCGCCGCAGAAAAATGTAGATGAAGAAGAGTATCAAGAATCCAACTGAAATCAGGCAGACAGAATCATAGAATAGAATCATAGAATTTTCTAGGTTGCAAGAGACCTTTAAGGTCATCAAGTTCAACCATTAACATAGCACTGTCAAAACAACCACTTAAACCATGTCCCTCAGATCTTCTAAATACCTCCAAGCGTGGTGATTCAACCACTTCCCTGGGCAGCCTGTTCCAATGTTTGATAACTCTTTCTGTGAAGAAATTGTTCCTAATATCCAATCTAAACCTCCCCTGGCACAACTTGAGGCCATTTGCCCTTGTTCTTTCACTTGTTACTTGGGAAAAGAGACCAACCCCCACCGCTCTACACCCTCCTTTCAGGTAGTTGTAGAGAGCGATAAGGTCNTCCTTTCAGGTAGTTGTAGAGAGCGATAAGGTCTCCCCTCCTTTTCTCCAGACAAACAACCCCAGTTCCCTTAACTGCTCCTCATAAGACTTGTTCTCCAGACCCCTCATCAGCTTCGTTGCCCTTCTCTGGACTCACTCCAGCACCAAAGTGTCTTTCTTGCAGTGAGGTACCCAAAACTGAACACAGTATTCGAGGTGCAGCCTCACCAATGCCAAGTAAAGAAGGACAATCACTTCCTTAGTCCTGCTGGCCACACTGTTTCTGATACAGGCCAGGGTTCTGTTGGCCTTCTTGGCCACCTGGGCACGCTGCTGCTGTTGTATTCAGCTGCCTGTTGACCAACACCCCCAGGTCCTTTTCCACCAGGCAGCTCTCTGGCCACTCTTCCCCAAGCCTGTAATGCTGCATGGGTGACCCAAGTGCAGGACCTGGCATTTGGCCTTGTTGAACCGCATACCATTGGCCTCAGCGCATTGATCCAGCCTGATTTTTCTAGCCTGTACTTACCAATCCAGCCTGATCTTTGCAGATCCCTCTGCAAAGCCTTTCTACCCTCAAGCAGATGAACACTCCTGTCCAACTTGGTGTCGTCTCAAACCTACTGAGGGTGCATTCAATCCCCTCGTCCAGGTCATTGATAAAGATATTAAAGAGACCCAACACTAAGCCCCAAGGAGCACCACTTGTGACCGACCACCAACTGGATTTAACTGCATTCACCACTACTCTCTGGGCTCAGCCTTCCAGACAGTTTTTTACCCAGCGAAGAATAAGCACGTCCAAGCCATGAACAGCCCGTTCCTCCAGGAGAATGCTGTGGTAAACTGTGTTGAATGCTTTACTAAAGTCCAGGTAAACAACATCCACAGCCTTTCCTTCATCCACTAAATGGGTCGCTTTATCATAGAAGGAGATCAGGTTAGTCAAGCAGGACCCACCTTTCATAAGCCCATGCTGACTGGGCCTGATTGCCTGGTTGTCTCGCACGTATCGTGTAATGGCACTCAAGATGATCTATTCCACAACCTTCCACAAGACCAAGGTCAGGCTCACAGGCCTGCAGTTCCCCAGATCTTCTTTCCAGCACTTCTTGTGGATGGGCATCACATTTTCTAACCTCAAGTCAACTGGGACCTCCCCGGTTAGCCAGGACTGCAGAGAAATGATGGAAAATGGCTTGGTGAGCAAATCTGCCAGCTCCCTCCATACCCTCGGGCGGATCCCATGAAGACCCATCAATTTGTGTGTGTCTAAGTGGTGTAGCAGTAGCAGGTCACTCACCCTTTCCCCTTGGATTATGGGGGCTTCATTCTGCTTCTTGTCCCTGTCTTATAGCTCAGGGGGCTGTGTACTCAGGGAACAACTGGCCCTACTACTAAAGACTGAGGCAAAGAAAGCATTAAGTACCTCAGCCTTTTTCTCATCCTTGGTCACTGTGTTTGTTCCCCTGTTGAATAAAGGATAGAATAAGGTAAAACCTTGGAAAATGTCTATGTTCCTCTTTTTGCTTCTGATCTGAACACATCATCTGTTCTCCTCAAAAAAAAAAAAA
>VXBH01003682.1:80657-100738 GCA_013400035.1 Rynchops niger
ATTTAAGATGTGAAATTCTTTTCTTTTCTATTTCTACCTGTTTTCATGGGAGAGAATGATCCCTTTTCATTTTGCTGCTCCATCATCTTTCTAATCCACTTTTTTATTTGTGTATTGGATTGTCCATAAAGCTTTTTTTGCTCTATTTTTTAACTTAATCACTCACGTGAAAAACATAAGCTCAAGGACATCTGTGTTCTAACTGAATTTTTAAACTCCTTATGTTCAGGTAGGTTAGAAATTAGGCAAACTGAATACACTCATTTCTAATTAAAAATTCCTGAGCATATTTAATTTAAAAAAAAAAAAAAAAAAACAAACAATTTAGGACAGACGTTAAAACCCCCATTACAACAAAAGCAGACACCCTTGATGCAGAACACAGCACAAGTTTTTGCCATATACACATTGTGGCTGGCAATCCTCAATATATGACAACCCTGCGCTAACAACATGACTGTTTACATGGAGAACATGCAATACATACTTGGACAAGAGTTTTACAAAGTATGACTGAAAAGTAAGACATTTTACATGTAACTGACACACAAAAAACTTTACTCAAATATAAGGAATATATACGTTTTTCTTCTTTAAAAATCCAAATTTCTGGATTCACAACACAGGACTGCCAATAGCTTATGTATTACAAAGATAATACTCCCACTGTTAGAACAGGCTATATTAAAATTGGTTAATACAATGGAAATTGGCTCCTTCTTCCACATCATCTGCAGATGGGACATATGGTGCCATTGCATCACAAAAAGCCACAACCAATTTCTGAGCCAACAAATAAACCTTCATAAACCGAACAAAAACCTGAAGACAAAGATCCAGAAAGAGCCAATATCTAGTCAGCACACTGTGGAAACACCACAGAGATTAACTGATTGTAGCTTGCTGAAAGAGACCCTATTCCCAGAGTTCATCTCCTTGGCTACATTTTCAATCACATCACCTATGTACGTTTGCTTTCATCAGGGATGCATGCAAAGAAACTTTTTGCACGTTAGTTTCATTTAAAAAAAATCTAACATGACATAGAGCAAGAAGAATTAGTTCTCTTGTTATGAAATATAAAGGAATGATAGGAAGTTCTTTGTCTATGCAGGAGCTCTAAACATTTTCCCTTATTCTCTCTCTGGGCAGCAAAGCACAATGGGTATACTCAAAGTCCCACCATCCACACTTTTTTCAAGCTAAATAAAAGGCTGCTGTGGAGGGCCACAAGACAACTTTCCTCTCTGAGGTGATATTCCTTGAGTGAATGGCAATAATTTTGAAAAGATAACCAAAATACTAGGTTTCAGAGTCATATTTAGCCCTGGTACATGGCAGTGAAGACACTAGTTGGGGTTTGTAAGGATGTACATTTGTAAGACTGCATCTGAACTGAAATCAATGGCACGTTTATCCATGTATCTGTGAGTCCAGTCCTGGACGACTTGTTCAGCACAGATACAAAATTAATTTGGTCTCATATTTTTATAAAGAAGAACCTTATGTTACCAGAAGTAGCTTAGGCAAAGTATCTACATGTGAAAGGAAATACATACCTGTATCTGCATTATGCAATCACATTTCTTCTCAGACTGTGAAATATAAGTACTAAAAGGAACTAGGACAAGTTCATAAATATCAGCTGTGGTCTTTCTTTGAATGTGTGATATCAAAGTAGCAGCAGTATCCACAGAGGAAGAAATCGACTTCTTATTGGCTCCCAAACAGCTAATTCACTAATTAGTACTTATTTTGCACAACTGGTTGCAAACATTACAGTTTTCACTGTTAGTGAATTCCCCCCCTTTCTTGAATAAGTTAAACAGTCTCACAATCTCTTATTAGGTGTTGTATCCCCCCCTTATTAACTGAACTACATATTAAAAGGGAAATGAATCTTAGTGTCAAGATTTGCATCATGTACATGGCTGTTCCTTTGGCACAATGAACCTTAGCTCTGCCCTATAATGACATTAAAAGACTACAGAATGATTTGTACAGTTGTACAGGCATTCATGAAGTCAGTTCGTTTAAAAAAGAAGCCTAAATTATTGTGGTTTTGGCATAGGCTAGCACTTATGTTACCCAAGTCTCTCCTACAGAGTCATCTGTTGGAAAGGTAACAGGAGTCCTGATGATAGCATCTTCAGCTGTATTAGGTGAGATTCCCTGAACGTCCTCTTCTGCTAATTCCTAAAAACTCACCTGCCAGTGCTCCTATGTGACCACTAAAGCCTATGCATGATCCATCACCATTGAGTTTTCTTAAACTGCAATCAAAATAACCCTAAACACCTTAACTACATACAAAATACTGTCCTATGGGACCATTTCTACTCTCCCCTCTCCCAACCCTTTACAAGTCTCTTATCTACTGACAATTTGCTCAGCTCTGCAGCACGAACTACTTGGGCAGTCTCTAGAGTGGATTATCCACCTAGGATGCTAATAGAAAAATTTAAGTACACAAATTTATCTGGAGGCAGCAGGAGCTGCCAGAGGACCTTTGGGACCACCCAACATCCAAATCTGGGAAGCTACTGCACCAATTAGCCATAGACTGAATTGGAAGGGGTCCAGGAGCTCAGTCAGGCACCTTGGGTCAGGTTAGTCCATTGTTTCAAATTGTCCTTAATTTCAGCTGCACTGAGATTAGCTGGGATCCTGGTCCTCACAGAGTATTAATGGCTCAAGTGCATCAGATGTGCATGAGGCACAGTCTAGATTACCAGCTACACCACCATTAAGACAAACTTAATTACAAAACTCAAGTTTCATAGTTCTTGCCACAGTACAAGTTTGTGGTACCAGGTGGCATTAAAGTTTGTTAAAATGTCTGTTTTCACTTAACAGGAAAAGGCATTTAATTTCTCTCAAGGTAAGTTTACTTTAAACTTGCCTGTACAGAGGTTCGTAACCTTGCACTGGAAGATAACTTCAGTCCTGTTCAAGTACGTTTTACCCAAATTGTAAATCTTGAATCAGGAGATAACTACAACACACTTAAATTCCTTTTGACCTTTGTCTCACTTCATGTAAGATTTTAGTCATGTTCCCCTATTTCAATATTCTTATAGTTATTCTTCTCTTTTTTGGTTTATATTTTTGTTTATTTACTTTGCCTAGGAATGGACTGAAAAATAACTACAAATGGACATTGAGAATGTGGAGCCCCAAATTCTTTTCCCCTGAATCTGCCACTGACTCACTGTGTGCTCTTGGTCATGTCGTCAGTGAAATGGGAATAATGGCAGTAATAGATAGAAGTGACAGCTTTCTCATGGCTGAGTGCAGTCCTTGTGAGAAAACATTTTGTAGAATCTTTAAAGCCATAATATTATAAGAAACCACGATGTATCCATTAAAGAAATACACTGCACTAAGAAATATTTGGTTTGAAAAATACAATTGTTCATGTAACCGCTAGCAGTTTGTTTGACTACTTATAGTTACTATTCTATAAAAGCAATAATCTTGTACAATGAAAACCTACATTAGCAGTTCTCAGTAGGCAGCAGAGCAAAGCCTACATAAATTAAACTTATAAATTCACTTGAGTTAAATAATGCATAATACTCCAAATTATAAGCTTAGACCATTCACACATGTAAAATATTTTTACTGCAGGCATCCCACAATCAAACAGGAATGAAGACTTAACAGCACTTTGTCATGGATTTTGCAAAGATACCATTGAAATCCTGAGGGTGGGGATTAAGGCTACTCTTACAAGACTGTTGTTATCCTTTGTTTCAGTTTGCTGTCAGAAAAAAAAAGGGGGAAGATGTATCTACGGAAAGACCTGGCGTTGTCACGAAAAAACGCTGTTATTCAGGATGTAGTCTCAGTGCTTCATTTTGTGTCTGAATATACCTACAGGGTTCATAAAAAACAATATGCCTGACATTGAATTATGGCAGTACACTTGGGAAGCCTGCAAAATCAAGAACCAAAGGGCTCTGACAGTGAACTGTTACTCTCACATATTGCAACCTTATTCTTCACTGGACACTTGGAGGAAGAAAAAGGTAGAATCCCTAAGAGGTGAAGACAGGGCCTGAGTAACTGCAGAAAAGTGGACTCAATATCAAGTAGCACTGTTAAATTCTTTTCTAGTTTAAGAAAATAATGAAGTGAGTCTAATAAGCTGAGTCTTTCCCTTTAATTTATTTTGGGACTATATCACATAGTAGGAAAGGAAATCAAAAACATTTGTCTGCCTAACACAAGCACAAAACACATTTAATGGCTTCCTTTCCTCTGAAATGTATTTGATGCAGTAATACTGGAGACGGGAAAATACATTTAATTTTTTTGTGTGGGTGAATCAAAGCTTGGTGAATCAAGACTCAGCAATATTATGGGAAAAGCAGGAAGGGAATCACAACAGAAAAGTTCATCTTAATGTTACACACCTGCTATCAAAAAGATATGTCAGAAAGGTATGTAATTCTTACTCATGACTACAACTCTGATTAATCGTATTAGAAGCATGGCCAATGAAATAATATCTTTCCCAAATTTTAAGCAATGCCTCTGAAAAAGTGTTCACATCAACTGGAAAACTCCCAGAAATTCAATATATGATGTTTGAAATATTTTTAAATTAAGTGTTGGCAGATATTACATACAAATGAGTTCCAAATCTGTAAAGCAAAACAATATATTTTTTTTCCTGGTGACTACTGCAGCTTGAGAATGCGATCTCTAAGAGACCAAGAAGTTTTCAATCTTGGGGCGGAAGGGAATGAACCATCATCCAAAGCAACCTCAGCTCCAAAAACAATAGTAAAAAAATGCCTGTGCAAGGCAGGTAAAACATGGAAAGCAGCCAAAAAATAAAGCGGAATCACAGTTACATGTGACATGCTACAAACAGCACCATTTATGTTATCTTTACACATACCATATGTAGTTACAGTGTGCATATATGGGTGTGTACAAACATGTATATGTTTATATGTATATCTGCACGTTCACATACACTGGCACAAATATGAGGGGCAGAGGGAAGGTCAGCTTCCTAAAAGCTGGAAATAGCATCAGAAAAACAGCCAAAAAGACACCTTAATGGTACCATGTTGGAAATATTTCTTTAGAAAATCCACTGACTCATATTCCACCACTCTTTGCAGCACTTTGCTGCCTTTGTCTGAATTGGGAGACACAAGGAATTTGAGCTCACCGTGAATTTTAAAGAGGGAGAGAAGGTGAACTTAATTTTCGCTCTCGGAAAAACATCAAACCAAAAAAAATCCCCAAGCTGGGAATAAGGACAGTTGATTCAAAAAATTCAAAGTAGAAAGACAAATCTAAGTGACTGACAAAACCACCAGTTGAAAAACTTGATGACACTGCAGAAACTGTGTACTAAAAGCTAAGTCTTTGAACTCTATTACCTTTTCCCTCATTTAAACACACATATTTTAATGAGGTTCTTGCAAACTATTAAATATCTTACAAAATCCATACCATACAATTTTATTAAGGGAGCCATATTGGCCTCTAGTGGTCTTTCTACTACTCTTATGTACTACATGATTCCTATTATTTTCAGGAACTCCATTACTATGCTGATATTCAGGACATGTCAGCTGGACATGCTAAAATAATAAGACATCTGAACCCCCTCCCTTGGTCAATAACTAGAGATCACCCTAGAGTCTGCAAACAAATTACTACACAAATTTCAGTGTAAAGATGTTGGTCAGCTGAAGAGTACCAGATTATACAAGAGGTGTTGGATAAAGAACTGCCTGGAAGGCTTGCAAAATACACCTGAGACTTCTTAAATGGGAGGACAGAGTGTAAAATCACTTTCCTCCTTAAAGGAGCTTATTCCTTTGGGAACCATTACTTTAAAGAGTTTAACTACACTTGCGAGTAGTGTTCAGTAATGAGTACCTGTAGATAACATTCATTCATCCTGGACATCACAGGTGGGTCTTTTATAGCAAGTTTCATCTTTTGTTTTGTTATACATAACAAAGTGCCTCATTAAAAGCAGTGTGTTCATTGGAAATGAAGTGTTATAAACATGTATTTCTGAGCTATTACATTGAACATTCATCATTCTTCTTCTAAGCGCGTGAGCAAGAGCAGTTGTCAGTACATGTTGTTATGGCAGACCTTAACACATCTGAAGATCGTTATGACTGACTAATTGAATGAAGCTCTCCGCAATAGTGTGCAACAGAGGACAGTCCAAGCCGCATCCAGAAGAAGCAGAGACCAAATCACTCAAGCAAATTTTTTTCCCCCTGGAAAAGGGTCTTCTCCACCTGGAAAGTGAAATAACCCATAATGGACAATCAGCTTGGAAACTCTTACAAAACCTTTAGACTTTTGTGCCTCCTCCTCAGTGTGCACAGCTTCTGGCATGCGCTTTGGTGAGTGGAGCAGTGGAGACCCACCTCAGCCGCCAAACTCATTCATCTGCGCTGCTGTGGCTGCACAAACTACCAGCCCCTAGGGCCCCCCATCCTTCACTGCCAGACGGCAATGCCGAGATAAACTTTTCCTGAAAAACGCACTACAAGTTTTGGAGTTTCCTGTGTTATCCTGTAAAGTTGGATCCAAGCCCTGGCACTTAAATTTAGATTAACTGTCTCACGTTTTATTTATTTACTGTTTCCTGAGTTATTAATATAATAAGCCTTCCCCATTTAAAGTCACCCCCCACATGCTGAAAAAAAACACAACAAAGACCCCTTAAAATGGCCCATTTCCTGTTGCTATAACTGCACCTTCTCTGCACGATTTCCCCAGTTTGCATGAAATGATTAATTATGTGTGTACATATTAGAGAAGGTACACGCACATTGCTTTTCCTCTTCGCTATTTTTCATTGGTACCCAAGATATAAACTACCATAAAGTAAACACATTAATGCTAAGCACCAGGAACAGGATCTCCCGGGTCCAACGCACACTTAAAATGACCAACTCCAAAGACTCTTTTCATCTCCGGCTCTTTCCAAGCTGTTGGACTTGGACAGCATCAGCGTGACACTGACTTTGTTTTCACTCCTACGGCAACTCACTTCCAAAAATTTTGAAACGTTTTAGAAACGTAATGATTTAACTCTTGCCACGTCCCTGTGAAGTCGTTATCCCTTTTGCAGCTGGGCAGAGGGAAGGCTCACCTTCCTCCTTTCCAAGGCATTCCAGTTTTAAAGGGTTCACGCAGCCAGAAAACGTGACCCCCAGATGAGCTGGATCACTGCAGTTGGACTGATTCTGGCATACTCAACATATTCCTTCTGAAAGAATAGGCTGCACACATACAGCATTTATACATACAATGCAACTGCAAATTATTTTACAGTTTAATTAATCTTAGACAGATGGTAAAGTCAAGTGAGGGTTTGCTTCTAACATCCAGAGGAATCCCCAGCAATGACCAGCAATCAGCACTGCCAGCCTTTATTCAGTTATGAATGCAGACAAGAATGGTTTTTCCAAACTCTTCCCCCACTTTGCTTTAACCAGTCTTTTTCTCCTGCAGTCCCGCAGCCATCAGCAGCTTCACCCCTCAAGCTGCTCCCTCTGCCTGCTGCAAGAACTGGTCAACTCCCAACAACTAGAGACAATCAGCATCTCCCTGCTCAGTGAAAACACTTGTCATCAGCAGTTGAAGATTGCATTCATCCTCCAGTGCTGGAAGGTTTGGGTTTATCACGTACTATTCTATGTCTATATGAGCCCCAGAGCAAGGTGGAAGAGGCTGGGAGAGGCATCCACTTCAGGTACCACTCTGCGAGGAGGCATTGAATTTTTGGAGACAAATGGTGCTGTGAGGCATCACCACCCAGAGAGTGCAACTCCCGGAATTTGTGGAGGGCTTTGTACATCCTAGAGAGAAATCTTGAAGAAAGCAGGAACAATGCAGTAAAACCATTTTCTCTTCCAAAGTACTGGGAAAGTTAGTAAAGGTGAGCCCAATGACTCAGGAGAAAGGAGATTCATTCCTACGCTGATTTGTTTGCAGTACTGAGATATAAAGCTTATAGACTGAACAAAGCAAACTGCGTATCAGTTAATGAAGAGTGGATTATGTTTTGTTTTAAACCTGTTAATTTTTCAGCCCAAGTGCTTCCATTATTATTGCAGTTGTTGTAAACAAAATAAGCAGATAGATGGGAATGGCTGTCTGAAGAAAAATATTTTTTGTCCCACTCCTCTAGTTCTATCAGGAATAATCCTTTCCTAATAAATCAAAAGAAGACATGCCTGTTATCTGTCTCCTTCCTACAGAAAAGTTAGGCTACTGCTGGCTTTGCTCAAAAAAAATATCATAGGTTTCTTGTCCATCTGTAGTTAAAATATGTGTATTTTCAATGTATTTAAATATATTAAATTAAATTAAATCTATTAAATGTTTTTAAATGTATTAAAATATGTGCATATTAAAATATGTGTATGTGTGTGTTTTATGTGTATTTATACACATGTAATATGTAGATATGTAACTGTATAAAAAGAACGGAAAAGTCATTTCCCACCCAAGCAGGACAGGAATTTTTATAACTACCTGTTGTAAAGAAAGCTGTCCAGAGGTATTGTCTTAGATTTAGACAATAGATCATAGTCTGCCCCTTCCATCCATACTTATTCACAGCAGAGAGTGCTAAATGGTATCGATAATATGCAAATCCTTATTCTTTTAGGTGTCGAATTCTATACCATTTTCATTCAAAAGCCAGTTACACCAGTGTAACTGTTTACATCACCAAAACTGATGAGAAGAACACAGATCATGCTGGTTTTGTAGGACTGCAGAGAAAAACGCTGCCCAAATGGTTGTACTATTTTCAGCATGATTACATGAGATTCACCTGCAAGCTACCATGAAAATATAGAGTGGCGGAAGCTCTTGTTAGAGTGATTTAACAGTCTTAGAAGATCTTTGCCACACTTACATAATACTAGATAGGAAACATGTCTTTCTACCTAAGGTCTGAGGTGAGAGTCAATTAAAACAGTATTATTACTAATAGTAAACCAAGATTTTACCTCTCTGGTAGATCCAAGATTATGGTCCCAGTACGATGCAGCCCAGAATAAAAGCTTTGCCCTATACCTCATGAAGCATCACAGGTTCAAACTCTGCCCTCCAGATGATAAATGTCAGTTTCTGTCTTCCCATAAATTGCAAATTGCTAGTGAAAATGAACTGCAATCATAATCAAGGAAATTACAATCCGCGCATTCAAATTAGGACTGGTCAAAAATTAGTTGTCTTTTACAACCTACGTGGGCACTGAACTTTAATGGAATTCCTTATACTATACCTGTACAGCTTAAGTTCATCGGGTGCTCAAAGGCGCATTGTTATTGAAATTTATGAATCTTCAATAGCCATTAGATCTTGCTCTGAGACATGCCTCATTTTTATGAGTGTTAAAGTGCTTTTTAAAGTAGGAATCACAGATGCTCTACACATTTAATAAATTGATCTCTCCCAAGTTTTAATTTATGCTTTGTTAAGTAGTGGTCCTGCCTTATGAAGTTCTCAGTCTAAATGCCTCTACAAATTTGACTGGCTCCAGGTCAGCAGATCTTTCTCACTCCTTGTAGCACACTTCTGCTTTTCATCTTCATAACAGATACATCATGTCAGAGTTGGGATTGCAAGATGTCAAAGGGGTTGTACTGCAAAGCATAGACGTCATTCTTGTTACTGATGCACAAACTGTACATATGTATTAGCTTTGAGTTTTGAAATAGGTAAGTCTGCCTGAGGACAGCAAAACACTTTTTCCTCTTCTTCTGAACCTTCAGAAAGAGACAACAAATTCAAGCTGCAGATGAACATACCAGTGGCAAAACTTGCAACAGATGCTTTATGTATTTTAAGATAAGTTAACATTTTTCACTCACTTTCATGATCAGCATCGATTAGATAGTTATGATTAAGAGATAACTTTTCAATGAAGTAAATCATTTTAATATAGTCTCTGTACTAAATTAGGGTAGTAGATAGCAGTCAGATATTTTTAAATGATCACATGGAACAATATACAAAGTGAAAAGCATTTCCAGGTAAATGCCGGGCTGACGAGGCTGCAGGCATCTGGCAGAAAGGGTCCTTGACTCTTACACTTTTCTTGCTGCGCGTGCTAACGCTCTCTATAAAGCCTGTCAATCTGCAGAAAGCAGCTTCTCACAGGTTAGTTGGACAGCAAGTCTTGCCTGCCCAAAAGAGGGAATAAACTTAAAAGACTTAACTTTATTATTAAAAAAAAAACCAAAAACAAAACAAAAAAAAAACCCAAAAAAACAGAAGATTCTAGTTGAAGTAGGGCAAAACCCTGTTACTCCTAAATTCCAAAGATTTATAATTCTTTATGTTTTTCCCCAACAGGGCACAGCTGCATGCAAGCAAGCAAGGCAATGAGCCTTCCTCTGACTACTGGGATATCAGCAGGAGGACGAAAGAAGTGTTGCATAAGCAGATGGAGAGTCAGAGCAGCCTCCCATTCACCTACTTGAGAGGCAGCAGTTCAGGAGCCATTGCCTCTGCCCTGACTAAGTGCTGACCTTCCCACAAACCTTTCCCAAACTGCCGCCAGCGGGTCTGTCAGGTCAGTAAGTTCCAGGTAAGGTTCAGGTCAAGCCCGACTTGTCCAACCTTGTCTTCCATGCGGTCAAGCCATTTCTTTGATAACCTCCAGACCTCTCATGCTTGTGTCAGCAGAAAACGGGCAGCAATTCACATTTCATATCTTCCAGCAAGACCTTGACTTCATTATTTCGTGCTTAGACCAGTATAAATCAGGAGTAAGGGTCCTGGAACAAAATTATATAATTCTATTAAACCAGTAGAAAAGAGGAAGCAAGGAAGTTTATTAAATAATAAATAAATGTTTTCAGGCTTTCTTAAGACTGTTCTAGTTGCAGGCAGGAGGAAAGAAATCTTAACAAACATTAATATAATTTGTTTTGCTACACACAAAACGTTACCAGCTTCCTTTCTTTGTAGAGTACATTTGAAGAACTATTACTGTAGTACACCATTTCTATTATCATATTACTTTCTAGCCTCGGGCAATGTAAGTTTTTCTTCCTCTCAAAACAGTAAACAAAATTCTTTTCTGAAATTTGCAGTAAAATGGGATGTTCTGTCACCTTTTACTGAGTTTTAAACTAGCTCTCAGCTACACTGCCTTGTAGCAGGGGTGTCCTTCATGCTGTCATGGACTCTGGACTTTCAAACGTGAAAAAAAAAAAGGAAAATGTATTTGCAAGTCTCTAACAATATAACAAAAAATAATCCTAATAATGCCTAATAATCAAGTACTGATACCAGCCTGCCTCGGAGGAAAAGATGGAGAACATAGCATAGTGATCGACTGTAGATGCCTCCTCCAAAATGATGACATTGGATTCCAGGAGGAGCTTATTTAAAAACCGTGTTCAGCTGAGCAGGATGAGTG
Organism: Rynchops niger; assembly: GCA_013400035.1. Lineage (NCBI taxonomy): Eukaryota > Metazoa > Chordata > Aves > Charadriiformes > Laridae > Rynchops > Rynchops niger. The sequence goes on from VXBH01003682.1 coordinate 92,098, forward strand.
CTGTCCCACTCCGGTTTTCTTGACCTCATTCAAGAATACAGCACTCAAAAGTGCACTAGGTCTCACACACAGTCACGAAGGGAAAACTATTTTTATGGTCACATTCAAACCCAAAGGAGAGTGTGCAGACTCAGGTGATGCTGACACCCTTCATGGGAATGTGCCTCCAGATATGAGTGAGGTCCAGAAACTCACCAGCCTCCTGCTGACTTTTTGAATGAGCCTAAAAACCTCTCAATGATGAAACGGGACATATGACACACCTCACCTGGATCTCTGTAAACAGAGCAGGTGAACTCCCATGAATATTGCTCTGTCCCAGATGACCAACCCCATGGTGCCCAGTCAGGTCAGGTTTATCCTCAGAATAGTTTCTCCAGAAATGGTCCAACATTTCATTTGCAAAACTGAGAGTGTTGAGACAAGATAGGAGGATATGAAAATGAAAACTATCCAGACTTTCATGATCCTCATATTTTCAGGAAGCCGTTTCAGCTGACCGTATTTTTTGGCTCGTGATGCACTGACAGACTCTCAGATCCTGCATCTCCACTTCCCTAAGGTCTGTTTCTTTTCATTTCTGTCTCCATTTCTTTTTCCCACATTGGAAGGCCAGTAAAAACTTTAAAGTATCCTGGACAAGATTATCTACTTTAGAGATAAATATCCGAGCCCAAGAAGTTTCCTAAACTGTAATTGATATATGCTTTGATAATGAAAACTGAACCTTGGGATATTCTATCCTACCATCCTATTCCAGAGGCTGACTTGCGAAGTAATTAGAATAATTGATTCAATGTCAGTAAATACTACTCTATTAAACAAAAACGCTCTTTTTTTTAAGTCACGTCTGCAGTCCTTTTTCACCTTGGCATAAAAAACACATATTCTTTGGTATTTTCCGTATTTCTATCATTCCCTTTCCCAAGGATCTTAAAGTGCTGTGTAGACACGAATGAATTCATCATCACAATCTTGTCTGAAACATAAATACTATCTTTGTGAAGTAAAAATGGCTTTATTAAAGTAGCACATCCCATTTTAATTCAAAATTTTCTTTTCCCATCCATAAAAACAAAGGTAAAGAAAAATGACATTTTTATACTGGAGAGAGAACATGTGCTGGGAAAAGGATTATCTTTGTTTATGATGTGTTGTTGAATTCTCCACTTTTAGTTGAAAATTTTTCTAAGCACACTGACAAAACTATATGGTGTTCTTTCTAACACAATGCAGATGGACACTGTGACATGGAAATGAAAGTGTAGGAAGTGGCATTCATCACTGAAAAGGTCATATCAGAAGTAAATTGGCCTCACTAAAATGAAACCAAATGAAAATATAAGTTGTCTTGTAATCAGATTTTTTTCATTGTCTTTTTTTTCATTTCTGAATCCATTTACTCCATTAGGATGGAATTACTCTGTGGTTACCTACCACAGTCGCTTTTATGCATAATCTGGCAAGATATGTTATTTGCTACATAAAAGTTTTCATCACCAACCATTATTGTGGTGGTTCAAATCATTCATATCGACTAAAAGCCCAGTTGTGACTTCCTGAGTTCATTGGGCTTTGTCATCGTCAGGCTCTCTTCAAAAGAAATAAAAGTGCAAGCAATTAAAAGCCTCGGCTTGCATGTAGAGGTGGACATACGATTCGGTTTCTTTTACGTGCAAGAGCAAAATTTCATTTTAAGGTCAGCTTGATAATTTTAATTTGACTAGTTATGAAGTGTTTTGTTTTCCAGGATATTTAACCATTTCTATGTCCTTTTTATTTCTGCTTTTATATAAAATAAAACTGGAGCAGTTTAAACATATATAATATATCTGGAACAGGCTGCCCAGGGAGGGTGTGGAGTCCCTTCTCTGGAGACTTTCAAGACCCGCCTGGATGCATTCCTGAGTGATGTGCTCTGGGCAGTCCTGCTTTAGCAGGGGAGTGGGACTAGATGATCTCTAGAGGTCCCTTCCAACTCTGAAATTCCGTGATTCTGTGATTCCGTGATAATGCTGGGCAATAAAGATGCCCATTTTAAAAATAAACAATAAGAGATTTTCTTTAAAAAAAAAAAAAAGCAGAAGAAAGCCTCTTGGCACCTCTGAAAAAGATGAAAACTGTTCTGAAAAGGTCACCCTAAGTTCCTGAAGAGTTTCAAATGTTTTCCCATGTTCTGTTGAGTTAAAGTTATGTAACATTTTGCTTCCACAGCAAATTCTACCTTTTCTTTCTTTTCATTAGAGGAGAAAAAGCATTGCCCACATGGTGCTTCAGCAACACTGGAGGGTTGTTTAAAAGAGAATGCACCTGATCCTACTGTCGTTGTACTCAACAGACGTGTGGGATGGCTCAGGGTAAAATGAAAGCAAGTAAATAATTTTTCTTTTTTAGCATCTATGTCAAGTCAAAACCTCTGGTCCTTACACATACTTTACCAAAGGTTTTTACATTATTGGAAGAATAAATAGCATTCATTATTGTGTTTACTTCTACATTGATGAATTCATGAATTCAAATCTTCATATTGAATAACTTGAAGAAAATATTAATGTTCATATCAATTAACTTTTAATGACTATTTAACAAATTCCAGGAACTATTTATTCCTGTGACTCACTGCAGCTCCCCAGGTTTTAACAAACTTACAGCATTGGCTTTCAAATTATGCATTGAAGAGCCAAGTAGCCTGTTGATTTTGGACTGCAAGGTGCCAGAGCTTTCTGAGAAGTGAAGGGATTTCTGTTCTGAAGTGTAGGTGACAAATATTAGTCACAACTTTATATTTTGGACACTGCATGTATCATTACAAACAGCCAGAAATCTGGGGGCATCTGAACAGTAACAACCTATGTAAAACTTATAATAAAGAAAACAGCAAGGCATTATTCAATGCAATAAAAAAAGTGCGTATGTGTTTTCAGATTGATCAGAAGACATATATTTAAACAGCATACTGTGAAATTCATCAACACGATATGCCTGCAAGTAAAAATATTCAAAAGGGATGGGCAATAAAACTTACCTAAGACGGGATATTTTCTGTTTAATAATAAAGTGATTAAAGTCTGAGGCACTAGGCATAAACTGCCCATTCACTGTTTGCAGTGAAGAGGGAATTTTTCTTCTGCACAAGTTATTACTAAATTACTTGCCAGTTTGTTTGAGTTGGGGGTGGGCTTTAACCTTTTTGTAGGAATAGGGAGCTGTTAACCTTCCTCTGAAGCATATGCTATCCATCATTTTCCAAGTTCCCTTTTTAAGAAAGTACTTTACGCAACATACACTCAACTTCACCTGTGGCTTTAAGGGCATGAGTTTTGGCATATTGGAATTGCTTATCTAAACGGGGGCCAGAGACAAGAAACTGAGTCACGAGAACCTTTGAATGTAAGCCTAGATAGCAAAGCCAGTGCTCTTCACTAACCTCCATTTCCAAATGCAATAATTTAGTCTTAAATAAACACGCTGCCTAGCAAAGAAGAAAGAACCACTAACAGAAACATGAAAAAGCTTTTGCTTTCATACAGAGAAGCAGTGTTTGACACACTACAAAGTGAACCCTAAATGCAATGCAAACTTAGCAAATGCACGGTGCTGTGAATGATTTGGGTTACCAGGTAGTGGAGGCCTTATTAAGAGAGCTATTAGACATACCAGTGCAAGGGCAGAAAGCTCATTGAATGATGGAAAGGAAAGGTTGTTCATCAGCAAGGAATACATTCATTCTTTCTTGTGCTCCATGCACTTTCTAAATGTGTTTTTGCATCCTAGTTGTTCATTAATAGAAGGATTGCAAATCATAAAAGACTAACTACAAAAAGATAAACAATTATACTACTTGCTATAGCATAGGGAAAATATAAAGTGAAAGAGACTTGCAAAGGCTTCTACAACATGGTCAGGGAAGGAAGAGACTGCTCTCAGTCAGGTGTTTGTGGTGCTAGCTCATTAGAAGCAAGATGTGGATAGAAGTAGCGGAGAAAGAAAGCCTGTGAACAATTCAGTCTGAAACTATTGGAGAAAAAGAGGCTTGTGAGGATAGGTATGGACCACATGCCGTCAAATTCATGGGGTCTTCTCAGTATTACTGAAGAAAGACACTCAGACTGCAATGCTTGTGACCATATGTGTCAGAGTAATGCCGGTAAACACCACTTTTTTTTAAATGCACACGTCTATCTCAAGTAGCCTTGGTAATGTTATTTGGTTTTAGGTATTCCTACAGATGAAAGGATTCATTAAGAATGATCTCTCCTCAATTCACTTTCCATGTAGAGTAAAAATACTGATTAGCAGCCCCAAAAACACGTAAGAACCTCAACTTGGCAGTATACAGAAAACATAATGAAGAATTTAAAATAATTTTAAAAGGTTCTTTAGTTCTACAGTGGAGTTACCTCAGTAGTTTACAGCCTTCTACAATTCAGCAGGCAGAGCATCAGCCTAAACGTATTTTCTTTTCTCTCTCTTTACCCTCAACCTGTGTGCCAACCCACTGCTCCAGATCCTGTCCACATCCTGATCGTTCCTCAACTCTTGAATAACAGCATTTTAATAACAAATATTCCTGCTTTGTCAGTATCTCTCTTCATGCTTTGTCTTTTTAATAGAGCACTATTCTTCACAATTTAATGAAAATTGAATCCAGGTCAAGAAATTTTCACTCATCTTTGATCCTGGAGTGTACTTTACCCCCAGTTTTTCCCCACATCATCTGCACCTATAAATTTACTTTTGTCATCTCCAACATGTTGTCAGAGGTATCCACGCCTTCATTAAAGCCCTTCTCACACCTGCCCAGGTGCCCAGCTCTGCTTACAATGACTCCAACGTGGTCTGCTTAAATTTTCAGTGACAGGCTTAATAAAACTGGTACTATGGCCTGCGCTGTTTCTTTTGTCTCCAGGATAATTATTCCTGTTTTCAACCTGCTTCAAAACTGACAAGACATTGCTTTCAATGTCTTATGCATAATGAAGATTGCACAGCAGTGAACAGCTAATCGGGGCCAAGTCCTCTATTTGACTTGTAAATGCCTCTGGCGGTCTTCCAAACTCAGCGCAATTACTACAGATTTACAACACTTTAAAGTGAGAGGTACAGTTGGTCTAGTAAATCTAGTAACACATAAATGCTGAAAAATCACAAAATTGTCACCATTTAAGTACGTTGTGCTAACTTCAGGGCTTCTAGCTGTGCTGAGAGAAATGTGGAGCTCTATATATAACGTCTACTGATTTAGGGGTTTGTGTGCTAGCTCCTTTTAATATCGGGGATTTAGCAATGTAAACACAATAAAATGCTGTCATGCTTCATACAACAGACAAAGTAAGATTTTGTGCCCTCCAGCTATGGTCTATATGACATCAAACTTCTTCCATGGGGTCATATCAAGTGTGTTTGCCATGTGACCTCTTCCTGCTTAGGAAGGAAATTCTGTCATCAGACTTTTACCTTGACTTCAATAGACTTTAACGGGAACAGTGTGTTCCCATCCAAAGCAAAATTTGACCCTCACAATTTGCAGTTTCCTTCTACAGTTTGGAGGCAGAATTGATGCTGTCAATACAAGGAAAAAAAAAAAAGTAAAATGTAAGAACAGTGCCAAGCTTTGCCAGAAAATTTAGCAGATTATAGTATGCAACAGCTTGGATTGGGTACGTGATGGAAATGTGAACAGGAATCACTACAAAATGAAAAGCTGAGAGAGAGTTGTTTGGGGAGGTGGGGGAAGATAGAATAATGGAGTTAATAAAAATATTTTGCAAAATGTGTGTTGTACTGAGCTCGATGCCACCACGGCAAGACTGCTTCTAGTATTTGAGCTAGACTTCCTCATGAAAGCTTTCCTACATCCATGGTTCCCAGTGTCCTTAGTACTGCAGGCAGAGATAGTACTCCTTCATCCTGGAAGCTTGGGTGGGAAATCTGATGGAAATTAATATCCCCAGAAAGGTCAAATAACCCTTTGGCTTTGTACCTGAAATGTCATTCAGGGAGTGAAGTGCAGAGACTTAGATTCCCTACCTTTGCAGTAATCATCTTTAAAGAGAAAGTCTTTAGTATCTTACTCAAATGAAGCAACTCAGCTACAGCAGGTGAGACGTAAAGCACTATTATGGCTTTCAACTTAATGATTCACTCACTTCTTGCTCCTCTTCATCGCAGAGATAACTGAGTGTGTTCGATATTATTTTATTAACTGCTCACTCTGGGAAAGAGTGAAAAGGTTTTTTGCAGCTGAAGGCTAAAATCTCCATCAGTGCTGTTCTTGGGAAAGAGCAGTAAAAAGAAAATAAAGTATCTGATGCTAGTCCTGTCTTTTTTTCAAGCACAATTCTTGAAAACAACAGGCATAACTCATCCATCAGCCATTTCAAGAGCTGACAAAATTATGTGGCTATTGTGCTCCTCAAAGTGCTGCTCTTAGAGTCTTCTGCTCAGGAAACCTCATCAATGGTACAGTCTGGGATGATTAAGGAAAACTCCTTCCAGCAGAAGGCAAAAGCAGGGAAAGGAAAGAAAACAAGTATGGGCTTGGAAGAAAGAGAACAAACAAAGGCAGGACTACATGGTCACTACCCACCCTCCTGTGTTTTAGGACGCATCCATTTAGGTATCCTTCCTGAGCTGAGGATGATGACTTCCCAGCAGTACTATACTAGAGAACAGAATCCCAAGATTTGATAGAAATAGCAGCAACAGTGGCAAAATTTACCTCTCCCCCAGCAGACTAGCCTTTGGCTACTGCTGCAGCACAGATGTCCACCACGTGGACACATATTGAGCTGTGCAATTTGTCCTCAGAGCCAGAGAACAGGCCTTGGCCAACGTTACTTACTGGTAAAGGCATAGCGTCTTTTTCATAATAGGTAGGAACATGCTATTGTTGGTTCAATTGTGCCTCATCTCACGCTGGTTTTGCATCAAGTACAATCTTAACATAGTCCTTCAGTAATGTCAGATCATAAATGTGTTGAGATTTCATACTTTTTTCCTTGCACATTTTACAAACAATTTGTTTGCAGTAGTCCTAGTCAATGTTTTGTTACCCTTAACAACAGCACAAAAATTCCTTTTCCAAACTTCCTAGCATTTTCCATCCCTTTAGCTCAGAGAAGCCCAGGTGATGTTCTGTAAAGCAGAGGGACCATTTGGCAAGAGCAGTAAAAACAAGAGTTGGCAACCAACTGCCAGCAACAGAAGGGACTTTTTCAGTAAACATTTTCAGTATATTCATAAATTGCCAAGCCAAAAAGAGGGGGAAAAAGTGCAGTCAGACTTGTAGTGCCCTGGAGAATAACAGTTTGATTGTTATTTACAGGATAAGAAGGATGTGGATGGAGCATTGTTAAAGAGACACCAGATTTCATTGCTTCCCTCCCTCAGATCTCACTTACTTTTACATGTTGTCATTATAAACATTCGCAAACCAACAATCTGATAGTGAGCATGTACTTCTTTCAGGCAGCAACTGTTACAGCATTTTGTTGATACTCCCTCATGGTGAAGAATTTTCTCATTTAAAAAAAAACTGGTTTCAAAGCTTGCTATACTAAACCTATCAACTTGTATGCTCAGTAGATTCTGTAGTATGCCAGATACAGAGTATTGCTACATGCAGATATCAAACCTCAGGCTACATTTTAATCAGAACCAAATACTGCAACACCAATTGCATGCGAGGAGAGAAAAATCACAATTTTCAAGCTAAAATAGCTCATTCTTCTCACTGATGTCTTGTGCTTTAGTCTTATAAACCAATAGTGATGTCAGTGCAGTCACTAAATTACCAAGTGAGAGAAAACTTCAAAACTCAGCAAGAGGCCCTCAGGAAAGGGATATAATTGCCAAATTAAAACCTCCGCTCCCGCTCTCTCAGACACAAAGAAAGCAGGATCCCTCAGCTCACTAGTCAAAATGCCTCCAAAGAAGAAGTACTCAAAAAGAAAAATCAAAATACAGCAACATTAGCTTCTGATATCTATTCCCATCTCCACTCAAAGAAGGTACTTATGATCCTATTTCCCTATGAAGGAGTTGGAACAATAATTTTAATTAGTCTGTCCTTCAGCCGCAACAGAATAACATTTTTCTAGCATTTAAAAATATAAAAATCAAAACCCACAACCCATCTTAAGTTACAGCTTGTCCAGCAAGAAATAATCTGAGACTACTGAACTGCAACAAAAAAAGTCCAGAGTGGGTGTTAAAATTAATGCAGGAGAGGCAGTGCTGCTCCTAAAACATGGGAACATACAGTCCAGAGATTACAGAGTCTGTCCTTTTTCGGGGGGAAATCATCAATAATGTTCAATTATGATCCTATTTTTTGTCGTTTTGATTTCATTTTTTTCTCCTGAGTAATTTAAGCTGTAACAATGACTGACTCTAAGGAGCCGCAGTACGTGCCAGAAGGTTAACTCTTCAAAAAAGAAAAAATCCAACTCCTCTGATAAAAGGAAAGGCCAAAAAAATGAAAATTTTGGCAGCTGTGTGAAGAATAGGCCAAATTCAACTTTGGTGTAACAATAGTCTACTTCACTAACATAACCACAGGAAAGAATATGAATCATTATTTTAAACATAATGAGTAGAATATGTTCTCATTTCACCGAATTACAATTGATTCCACAGC
>VXBH01003682.1:100875-128559 GCA_013400035.1 Rynchops niger
ATTTAAAAAAATAGGTAAGCCACAAGCGTAGACCAGCATTTTATCTAATCAGCTGCTTATGCTTTTCCTGCTCGAACAGGGTTAATCAGACATACATAAAACTATTTCCTGGCACTTTTGGAAAGCTTCTCCGGTGATGATTCCAACAATATGAAAGGTTTCAATTTTGCAGAGTTTATATTGGCCTGAAGTGTACTGAATTTTATTCTATCACACCCTGTGGGACACATTCACTCAAAGTCTTTTTAAGGCAGCTTAGAGCAAATCTAGCATCCCAGTCTGCGTCTCATTTATGAACATTGAAACAAAGATTAATAAAGAATTAAGCAATCAAGGAGAAAGAAAAACTTAGAATAAGTAAGTTTTGTAAAAACAGCAAAAGTATTTACTTTATTTTGCACATGCTTTTCAAAGAGTTTTCTGAACAGGATTAGACAGCTAGGAGTGTTGCTAATTCCAAGGAATACTGTACTAAAACAATCAAGCTGCCTCAGAGAAACGCAGCCAGAGCAGCATTAGCAGTATCAAAATCATGAAGGACAACAGACGAAGACCATGGTAGAAGAGAAATTTCTGCCATTGGGAAGATGCAATGAGCCCATGCCAAGGCTCCCTAAACCCACTCCCAGCCACTTTCTTAGACAAGTTTTGCACCAAGCTCTGTGTCCCTGTGATTAAACTGCTCATAGTGGCTTAACACTAGCTTTGGTCTCTGTGGATAACCAAGAAAAGGCAAGCAGACGTCAGTGGACTAGAACAACTGAAGCAAGAGGTCCATTGGACCAGCCTGATGCTGCGTGCTCAGCCACTCCAGCAACTCGTCCCTTGCCACTTACATTGCCTGAACAACGAAACAGCTCTCCTGTACTCAGAAATACGCGGAACCACAAAAGGCATGATGTTGGGCCCAGATCACCACTTCTGATGACACAATGACAAACCCCGTTACAACATAGAGCGGCTTTGAAATACTTGTCAGTCGTCACTTTTGCACTGACCTTACGGTGGATTTATATCTTTAAAGCAAAGCATGAGGAAGAACTGATGAATCAAGGCCTCAATTCCAGGCTAGAAGCCAAGGTTATATGTGTCTTCTTTTACAATAAGCTTAGACATTCCTAGAAATAATTTTTTTAATTACTGCTTTTTTTACACATGCTTCTATTTTTAGATTAACCTCCATGAAATTAAGCAACTGTGCTGCTGGGAAGAAGGTGAACAACTATCACAATTACACATTTTATACACACACACGTAAAGCCAACTGTATAAGAGCCCTATAGGGAAATACTGAATATATTTTTGCCCTATAGGCAAATCCCAAATATAACTTCTCAGAAATCTGCTTAAAGCATTCTTTTCTGCATACAGCTGAGTTACTTGAGGTTTATTTGGTTTAGTGAACTGTTTAATTGTGCACTTGCCCCTACACATTAATTAGATTAAGTCATTTACAGAGTAAATTTTATTCCTCATTACTTAGTAAGTCATAAAATGATTTCAGAGTACTGCACTGGTGTTGCTACATGAAAGGATTTAGATGCATTGCCTGCACAGCCAACACAATTGAAGCGGGTGAATTGTGGGATGCTACGGAGATAATAGATTGATCATTTCATCTGTGCTGCTCCTTCCCCATGGGCAGCAGAAGACACACAGCATGAAGAGTGAAGACTTTTGTACATTCCTGGATGCTGTGACATCCATCACCCTGCACTGCAGGAATTCCCAGTACATTGAGGGGAGGGCGGTCTAAGCAATGCCAGGAGCCCTTCTCCACTAAGCGGTAATGGTAGGATGAGAGGAGAGCAAGGTCACTTCTTCATCCTTAGTCCTGAGCTCGTCTCAATCTCAGCCCCAACACCTGGCACTTCACACTAGCAAATTTGAAGAAAGCAGCATATACTGTAGCATTTTAGGAAATATACCCCCTGATGGACACTTAGACCTTACAATACTCTGGCTCAGCAACTTGCCATGACTTACAGAGCTTGCACTAACTGACTGCACAAGAGGCAATACATGGACTTGTAATCCAAACAACATCCTTTAAGAACTAGACTCGGTCCAAAAGAGCATGGCCTTCATGTAACTTTCTTAACTCTTGCTAAGGTGACAACTTAAGAGTATTTTCCATGCAAGTCGTCTTGTTCCAGTTACAAGAAACCTGAAACTATACCTAAAACAATCAAAAACATTAAGTACATAAAATACTTCTATATGAAGTTAATTTCTTATATACCATCAAGATTAAAAGCTGGGGTAAAAATAAGCCTCAAAACTTGAGTCACATTGTGTCTATAATGGGAACTGTACAAGTTATGCAGCTCAGAAGTACCCCTACTGCAGCTCCATTAAGCGGGGAGAGATCAAATATCAGGACAATATCCTGTCTAGTCAAGTCAAGGTTTAGATAGTGTCACCAATAACAGTTCTACCACTCACTTCTTGCATGGAAAGGGAAAGATAATCATACATTACATTAATTATTCTTATCAATATTGTCCTCAACACTTAGCTAAGCTATTCTGGGCAGAACAGGCTTTTTTGTTATATGTCTGTTCAGGAAAAGCAGGAAGCAATGAAAATAAGTAGAGGTCTAGAAAATATGACCTGCAAGGAAAGAATGAAAAAAAAAGAAGTTGTTCAGTCTAGAGGAGACTCATGGGAGGCATGTTAATAGTCTTCAAATATAAAGAAGGCAAATGGGAAGAGGAAAACAATCAGATTTTCTCTATTTTCTGATAGACATGACAAGAAGTAATAGATTTGAAGTAAAGCAAAGAAGGTCCAGCAGGATAAAACTCTGGTGTTATAGTGATCCTTCCTCCTCTTGCAAGGGGAGACTGAAAAATCTCTAGAACTATGCCTACACTAGAAAATAAAACAGTGCTCAGGAATATTTTTTAACTTCATCATCAGCACTGTCAAACCATCAAACCAGGGTACCTGGCATGCCTTTGTCCCAGCCAAGATGCCCACAAACTGCTCTAGGAGGCAGCGCTCATGAGATGGCTCGTCCCAGGGGCCATTGTCACGCAGAGCTCCAAGGAGCAGTCTGCTTCGAGACCTTTCCATTGCACTTATTCTCAGAGCCCAGCAACATTCCTGAGCTTAATCAATGCACTCTTATACTAACTGAGGTGCAAGGATCACACACATTTATGTGTACCTGTTGTATGCAAGGAGTCATTACACAGAGGATACAGTTAAGGAAAAACAAGGACTGGATTTATTGAAGTATATATTCCATATAACGCTGTTAGGTTCCAGCATCATCCATGTGTAAATTCTGCACTTGTTCAGTTATGTGTAGAACTGATTGCTTTTCAGAAAAAAGTGGGTCTAGATGGCCCATGGGTTTATTCAAACAGGGGGTTATAGCAAGTAGAAGTTACTTTTTTACATTATTTAGCTAAACTTCTGAGCACAGGAACTGCACAGAACTCATCTGAATTCTTTCATGGATTCCGTTTTTGCAAGCTGCTTTTTCCTTCCCCCCTAATGATTATTTCCCCCAGACATCTGAGAGTCAATCACCATCTTTGCAACCTAGCAGCCAGAAATGGTGAAAGACGGCCACAANACTCTGGGCCTCCCAGCAGCCGTGCTCAAGGTGCAGGTGCAAGGAGGAGAGGCATGTGCAGCTTACCTTCAAGCCAGGTGAAGGACTGCCAGCCAAGAAGAAAAAGAAATTCCTCCCTCCCTTCAAACTTGGGTGCCTTTTGCTTTCTAGAGCCCACCTGCATTACCTCAAACATAGGCTGTGTGACCTGTAAAGAAAAGCAAACAAAACCAACAAACAGAAAATTGTTATTACTTGCTAGTAGGTAAAAAAAAAAATCACTCACTGCTGTTTATTCCTACTTATAATTTCTGCTTATTTTATCTTTTTTTGTGTGTTTTTATTTCATTAGCAAATGCACAAAGAGAACATCTGCTCAGAGAAGGAGTTGCTCTGAAATGCATGTTTAAGTAGCACTTCTTGTTCGGGATTTATGCTAAAGTTGCCCTACTCCAAAAGCTGTTTTATCAGGGAGCTATAATCCTAAATCACACAGCCTTTCCTGATGCACTTCATTAGAAGAAGACATAATAATGTATAGCTGACCAGACACAGAAAGAACACTTTTTGGATGTTTTCTTTTTGGATGTTTTTATCTTCTTTATTCGGGGAGGAAAGGTAGAATTTCACATTCAAAAATGCTCAAAAAAATATATTTTCTAGGTAAGTAGAAACATATGTGTTCACCACCCTTTTAACTTCAACCATGTTTTCCCCCCATGTTATGTTTTTAAACAAACACATTGAGCTAGAAAGCCAGGTTTAAGTCTCAAAACAGAATGTCTCATCAATTTTAAATTTTCTCTCCCCAAAAACTTTTCATGCAGTGGGATTCATCTAAGCTGAACTACTCCCAACAGAAAATCTTAGTTTCCATATGTCAATGAAGTTTCCCAAATCTACCGCTGCTTTATTGCAGGAGTAGACGGTACCCCACCCTGGTCTTCAATGCAGACTAACGAACAGGTCAGGCTTTACCCTGTCCTAATCCTGCTGCAACATTTGTGAACCATCTGCATGGGGAGGAAGCTGGACAAGTGAATACAGCTGTCAAGAGAATTTGTGTTTCCCTCTCCTCACTTGCACCATATGCATCCCAAATCTCAAAATAGCCTGATGGATCCACAAGATGCTTTGTTCCTTGCTAAAAAATTGTCCTCTCTGGAACGGGGATGCTGAGTGAAGAGGTAACGTTACGGAGGGAGATGAGCAAGACGTGGCCATCAGGATTAGCATAAACTGTTGAATAATTAAAAATGCTTAAATGAAAGAAAGAATGTATTTTACTCTCATACAGACTGCAATAAATTGTTCATTTCAGGAAATTCTAAGCAACTTGAATGGATAAGATTTATTCATCATACTCTATGAAGGACAGGAGTTGATAGGTAGAGTACAATACACACACAAAGATTTTATCTCTTCTTATTTTAATAATATCCTCATTGTCAATGATGAAGCTTCCATAGTTGCCCACAGGGAAAGTCAAAAGCCATAGTCTGGAGACAAGCATTACAATTGGAGTTGGATAGATATTTTCCATTTTCCATCAATTTTTTCCACTAGAAAAATGCTGACTCCGTGAAATCAACATGCTCCCATGGTACATTTTGATTTTGTCAAATACTTAGAACGAAGCCAGCTGCCTGGTTCCCTGCCCATTTGCCTGCTTGCCCAGCAGCCCACCTTGCAGGCAGCTGTAGAGCCAGGACCCAAGAGGCACAAGCCACAGCATTCAGGACTTCTCCACTATGCTCACAAAGACATTGAGACTCGGGAGATTTGCAGCCTAATCTCCTGTTTGCACAGCAAAAAGCATCTGGCTGCCTGGGGCCAGGGATGGCGATCCTTGTGCTGACTGGAGATCCAGCATCAATTTTGTTTTCAAAAACATGTGGAAGGAAATGTTCTATCCATGAGACACTTTAAACGTTTGTTCCAACATAGTCCAACATAGAGCTTTTATTTTTTTTTTTTTTTTTAGTAATTTTCTGCAGAGCAACACCTTAAATGCCATCTGACACTGCATTATAGCAAGTCACTACCATCATCACTGATTTTGGGTTGGGACAAATTGAAATTGATACATTAGATTTTAAGAATCACATAACATTTACCAAAGTCTCCAAGTGTCCTGCAAAACACAGAAAAGGGCTAGGGGGAAATACACAAGGCCCTGTAAAGTCAAAGTCTAACTGAGCAGGATTCCTCAATAATACACATTGAGTGAATAAAGACCTTATACCCTGCTGAGGACAGAAGGGGGGAAAAAAAGAGGAAGAATTATTCAGAATTGTTCAAGGAAAAAACCTTAGACAGAGAACCATCTTGGTCAAAGAACAGGAGTGAATTATTAGCAACATAAAAGTCAGCCAGGAAAATATCTTGGCCAAGACTGTGATTTTTTTGAGCTGTGCCTCAGGATCTTCAAAGAGGGATCCCACGACTCCTGAGCAAAGGCTGTAATGAAATCTGAGCAAGTGTAAACCTTTTATCAGAGAGTCTAGAGTCTCTCAGAAATAACAGGAAGCAGAAATGCCCTGTCTTCCAGCTGTAGTAGTTACTGGGCAGTAAATGATGGGGCATTAACACAGAGAAATGGGGTTCACCACTGGAAAGTAGTTGTCACTTCACCTAAGGCAGACTTTAAATTATCCACATGCTGGTAAATGACAGCAGGAATCAGGGCTACTACAGGTCCTAAAGAGCATCAGGCAATTCAGTTGTCCCTACAGACAGACTTGGGGATGCCTATCATGTTTAATATTCCTTTGCTTTAAAAAAAAAAAAAAAAAAAAAAAGTATCTGCAGCTTTCCTCCTACCTGGTTTTTAAATACTTGTAAGGTAAAAGAAAACTTCATAACAGAAAGGACTCGTGACCATGCAAAACCATAAACAAGCAACACTGCTGGGAAATTCAATACATTTACTAATGAATCTTCCCAGCCTACAAAATCTTCAGCAAGCCATCTTATCTTAGCTGCAAAGATCAGCGTTATAGAGTAATGTGGCTGAAGGGTCCTCTTCTGAAAGGCTAAAGCCAAGGTAACGAAGTTCAACTCTTACTCAGTAACTATTAAAGATATAATCAAACATAGTTGTACTGAATAAACCATTGACAGACTTAGAGAATAAATTGCCTCAAATCTGAGGCCACAAGAAAGGCAGAGTCCAGAAATTACTGTGTTGAAAAGAAAGCCTGTGAATTAATCATGTAAGCATACTAAAACATTAATAGTTTTGAACACTGAAGGTGAAAGAACATTTGTTCACCAAAGGTCACTCTTCCAGCTCAGGGGGGAATGTTAAAGAACACATGTTGGAAAATTTGCCTCAGTATTTGTGTTATTTCACCCCTGGGCATCATTTGCAGTGTAAAGCAATTAGTCTGGTAGCCAATGAGCATCCTGGTGTTGAAACCCTCCAGGAAAAGTCAGCATCACTTAAAGTAACAATACTTCACTGCTGGACCCTGGTTCTCATGAATAAGCATTCACTCCTTATAAAAAAAAAAAAAAAAAAAATTATTCCAGGCTAGAAACTGAACAAGTCAGACTGATATAGAAACTACAGATCCGCTGCCAGAAGAAAAAAGGCAACTGCAACTTGAACCTTGAAGCCATCACCTTTGGAAAGAGGGGAAAATTAATGACCACATTGTTTCAAGGGGTGGAGGTCAGTGTGAGCGCATGTCTGGAAAAGAAGCCACTGACCAACTTTTCTGAAACAAACAGTGTGAACAGGGCATCCTATGCCCAGCTATGATTTTACAAGGGTTTCTGTAAAGGAAATATAATCAGAGCAGCTGTGACAAAGGACGTGGTGAAATAATTAAAGAGAAAGTCTGATTGCCGTCCAACCACATTTTACTATTTCCTTCACTGTCAATTTAAAAGTTAATGTAGAATAGTTTTTTTTCATTCAGCTTTATATAACGGAGGCAATAGTAATCTCCTTGGAATTTGGTGCCCCCTCAATGTTTATCACACCATTTATCATCCAGATTTCCAGCTTCCAGAGATGTATAATATGAAACATGACTGTTAAATCGCATTACTCTGCTGGCAAGAAATGCCATCTATTATATGTAAAAGGAGTTCAGTGGCTGATTTATTCAGATGGTTACATGAGTTACTTAATATGACCAAAAAGGTGAAAAAGGTTTTAACTATGATAAGGTACACTGTATGAATCTTTCTAATGTGGACGCATAGTAGACACATACTGAAAGTTATTTTCATAGCCAATATGGTGTACTACTACGGAGTATGTTTTTTCCAAATAGATGCCCCTTATACTTGTTTCTTGCCACTATACCAATATGAAACATCTTTAAGCCATCCTATACAGACAGGTTTTTATTCCCTTTTTGCAGAAGCAGCTTTCTTAAGAAAAATTCTCCTGAGGATCCACTAGAATTATATTCGCTGAGAGCATGCTGAGTGCTCTCAGCCCATGCTGTTTTGCACACTCCCAACTTCTGGAAGACCCCTTGAAGAGTTCCCTGAAGGAGCTGGATGTACATACTGGATGTATATTACTATATGCAGATTCAGGTACATACTGTATGTACATTAATATATGTAGATTATTTACATACTTGGATGTAAGTAATAATATAATGACTATCAGAAATCTTCCACTGCTCTCATCATTCACGGTATTAAGTACTTAGTGCTATAGAGCAGCTCATCTGTGTAAAAGAAAACATCTTTCTCCATTCCCCATGGGGAACAACCAGTGGCTGCAAGCACATCTTAGCTATTTTGTGGGACTGGCACACTTCCGGAAGACGAAAAAAGAAATTTTCTTCTTTATATTACAGAGGCCTGCCAGGTGCCTTATAGCTTTGCCTGATAACTGGTTACAGACTCTAATGGTCATAGACCACATACTTAGACTGCCTTAGAGCAGGATTTGCAGCAGTAAACAATAAAATAAGACTCAAAATCTGAGTTATTTATACTGAAGGTTCCCAAAACACATAACCCCAGGGAGAAAAAGAAAACCGTTAGCATCTACCTAAGCATTCATTTTTGGTGTGGAGGTAAGTGAGGGAGAAACAAGGACATGAAGAAGTTCACCAACTCCATTTTCCACCATCAGATAAGTGCCACATCAGCTCCACATACCCCTCCAACCTTCATGTGTCCTTATGGTCAAACACCCCTTCTGCCTGTCTTCCACATGTGGAGTATGGAAGCAATGCTAGGTCATCACTGGAAGACATCAAAACCTAGGAAATATAAAACTGAGATATAAAGTGTGTGGTGTGGAAGAGGGATTGCCTTGGAACTGGGCCAAGGAAGTAGGGACAGCAGGGCTAGGGAGCCTCATCAGGGACTGCCAGGGAAGTCAGAAGGCCCTGAGGCTCCATGCGGACCAAGGGCTTCTTTCAATGTACAGCCCACACTATATAACCAAGGAAGCCTGCAGTGCTTTAGTAAGATGCTTCCTGCAACCTAGCAGCAGAAAACAAACAAACAAACAANATGAGGGAGTAACTTATCTTTTTCTGAATAAGGCTTCTTGTTATAATATCTCAATTCAGTAGGTCAAGACAAAAGATGCAACACTGCAACTAAACATAGAGCTAGTAAGACCGTGGCCCACTCATAGCCAAGCCTGTAAGAAAGACAGGCTGGGACAAATGATTAACAAGCTCCTTCAAAGGCTAACATTTGTGTACTTGTTTTCAAAGCACCTTCCACCAAATGAAGAGCTCTAGAGCTAATAGACTGCTTTGCGTACTTGAGTTTTGGTTGTTTCAAGGTGTCCACCAGCTGAAGTGATTTACTGATATCAAACCCTCAGTCAGAACCCATCCTCCCTGAGTTGAGGACTACCCAAGTTTCTGCTCCCTAGCTATGTGACATGGCAGAGGAGCTGAAAACAGTATCCAAATTTCTATATAGTAGGTAACATTGCGTGCCACTGAGACACAAAGTAAGAGAGTCCATTTTGAGAATGACAAGAAAAAAGTAGTCTATGGTAACTGCAAAGTAATAAAACTGTCAAGATACTGGAAAAAAAGACCATGTCTGCAATTTCTCTCACCATACTCATTAGCTACTAAACCTTCCAACATTTCACAGCACAACCACAGTTACCATCTTATTATAACAAAGGGTATAGTAGGGATTACGAAAATTTAGGAACCACATGGCACCCTTTACATAACAGCAGATGCATTTGAACTCCAGATCTACCATTTTCACTGTTGTAGTTATCAAATAGTCACCTCTGTAATAAAACAGTTCATGGTAACTGCAATAAGCAGCTAAGGGGAAAGAACTATACAATCAGGAAATGGGGAATAATTGCTGAGACAGCAAAGGAACCAGAAGGTAATGTGGGATTGTAAACCTGCTAAAAAAAATACCATACACAACTATTTGATGCTAAGGCTCTCTATGCCAGAAGGAGCAGAACAAAATAACTGTATCGATTTGAAGCAAAGAAAATGTGATTGCAGCATCAGGTACATTTTTCTCACAATGTAGCTCAGGAAACAATGCACGTGCAGGGAAATTATGCAAGCCTCATTATCAAGCGTGAGGAGATCAGACCAGGCTGGTCCTCTGCGCAGAAGAATAGACTAAGGGGCATCTTCAGTTCTCCTCTAACCACATAATTCTCTTGCTACAAAAAGCAGTAAAGACAATAATCTTAGTTTTACGTTGGTGAGGCTTGTGCCATGAAACTGGTGCCATCCAGTTCAGCTGGTGGTATTTTGTCCCCTCATGATAAGATTCAGCCGCTCCTGAGAAATCACAGTGCATCCCGAGTCAGATAACTCTGCTGTGCTCAATGGTATCCCCATGTCTCTGAGAGGTGTAGCCTCCTCTGCCGTAACACCATAGAACACACAGGAAGACTACGGTATAACCCTGATCTTCCCTCCAGTCCTTCACACCCCTACACATGATGCTTTGAGCACAACTCATGCACAGCAGACAGCACTTACTTCCTATATACCTGTATTTAACAGCAGTAGGACTGTAGTGCCAGAGCAGGAGTAACTCCTGCATAAGAGATTTCTCGGGTAACACACACACCTCTTTCCTTTGCACACATGCAAATCAAGAACAATGTGATCAGTTTTATCACAGTAACAACTATTAATTTTCTCCAGCTACTTGACCAGTCTTCTCTTTACAAGGGACTTAATTTATCAGACTTGGACACTGTCCATTACTTAGTGCCCTATCCCTGGAGACAAGTGTGAGGGCTCCCAGGTATGTACCTTCACTCCTTGCTGCAAACTAAAGGCTTGAAATGAGCTTTCTGGGATTTACAAAAACAGAAGACAACCCTAAGTCTGCAAATACTGAGTTTTTTGGGTTGGGTTTTTCAAGGGAGAGGAGGTGCCATGAGGTTAGAAGGGAAGCTTTTCACTAAAGTTTTTCAGTGACAAATATGATGCTTGAAGCCATTCTGAATTGCTCTTGAAATAGTAATTTTGATATTTAATGTATAAATGGAGAAAAAACAAGAGAGAACAATAATCACACAACACCTCCTTTATACGTTTATACTTATTTTCCTGTATTTGTGCACACACTTCTAAAACAAATCTAAACTAAACCTTTCAGAGGGATTTTTATTAAAAGTAAAAATCACGGTTGCATGAAAAGATGGGGAAAGGGAAAAGCAGGCTAGATGGAAATTGTGTGAATTATGGTTTAGGAGCAGAAAGATGAACAACAAGAACAATACACTTTTTAAAAAGAAAGTGCAAAAACCATGTGAGAAGCAGAGTCTGTAAGTCCCTTTCTCTATCCTGTGAATTGTTAACCTTGGCAGGCAGCAGCTGACTCACTGCAAACTGGATGCCAACCAAGTGAAATAATAAAAAGGGTTGCAATCAAAGTCTACATGCTAATAATGCTGAATAAAACACTGAGAGAGGTGTACAAACATAATCTATCATCATGTAAGTTCTTCCCCCCCCCCTTTTTTTTTTAAGGTGAATTTGATGCATATGAATGTTTCCAGATTTATGACCCCAGACTGAAGTTTTCTGGCTTTTCCTCACATAGGGACAGACAAAGCATCCAACATTTACCTAATCAGCATGTAACGTCCACCTAGGTGGCTGGAAAACCCAGCACAAAGAACAGGACCAAAGGCCAAGACGTCAAAAGCCCTGCATTCACTGAAATCATTCTCTTCCTTATGCGCTGCCAACTCAGGAACAGCTGAAAGAAGCTGTGGTTCATTCTTGGAAAAGAAAGTCTGTACCTTACAACACCTCAGAGCTGAAACAGGTATTGTAGTTGTATACACAGTCAAAAAGAAAATTAACTTTGGTTTTCAGTATATTAGCATGAAGAACAAAAAGCAGAATAAAGCACTGAGATTTTGCCTGCTAATTAATGACCAGAGGAAAGAAAATGGTTGCAATCACACATACTAACAAGATGATCCTGTCTTCAGAACTAACATTACTTGACCTGTAAAAATTTAACGTGAAGTTTTGGTCCAGCCATGAAACGAGAAAGAAAGAGCCTTGATCAATGGTACCATCATTTGAAATACAGTTCATCTTCCATGGCTCTTCAGATTACAAAGAAACCAGATGGAAGTTGTGAAAGAAAAAAATTAGTCAGGCCAAAAAGTGAGGAAGAAAACAAAAGCACCATGAAGAATAATGTTCCTTGCTGGCAAAAGAAATGCACGATCACCACCCTTCTGCAGATGGTAAACTGCTAGTAGCCATGGTCCTTCATCAAAACAAATGACACAGAGCAGGCAGAAATGAAAAGGGGATGCTAAAGTTTTGAGTTAAGAAAAGGAAATAGTGAATATCAACATAAATACAAATAACTCTTTTTACCATGAGGAAAGCTAAATGAGTCTCAACAAATGCATCAGGAAAATATTGAATATGAGAAATAAAATCCACAGAACAAACATAGACACAACTCTTTCAATAAAAGTAAATAGGATTTTCCTAGAACAGGTCTTTATAGTTAGAGTAACGATAAACCTAACATAGATACGGAAAGCTAAAGATTGATATATTCATTTGGCAAGGTCACAAACAAAGAACAGCGGATACTTCAGGTATTAAAAAATATGAGTGACACAACACAACTTCTCAAGCTATTAAAAGACAGCAGATGATACTTCATGAAATTACAGTGAATCTGATGAAAATTTGAAAAAGTTAGTTTGTTTTTACAGTGCGGTAGAACTACATGATACATCGAGTGATCTCGTTTTTAAGGTATGAGATAATTTCTGATATCCATTCAGTCAGTAGGAAATCAGATCATTCACTTCCTGCAAAAGGCGCAGGCTAGAAATATTTCCCTGGTACACATCATTGTGCAGCTCCTCAGCTAGACCCTGGTTTTGAACCATGGGTGATGCTGCCAAAAGCAACATGTGTGGCTCCTACAGCCATGATCCTGTGCGTTATTGCAAATCCCACACTCCTGCTACATCTTGCTTTTGTTTGACTGTCTGCCGTAAACAAACAGTGCATGCAAGCTCATCGTACTCTTAGTCGTAGAGCCTAAAAATTGCAACAGTAGGCCATTATTACAATAATTTTGAAGAGCATTTTGGAAATCATCTTCGTTTTGATACAGACCGTCTCCCACTGTGCTTCAAAGAACGCACAACTGCTGAACCTAGAAGGGTAAATCATCTTAAGGAAGAAATACAGCTAGCTCTTTGAAAGAAGACAGCTAGTTTCATCATACTGCTAATCTTTGTGGTTTTGTGTTATAACTTTCATTTAAAGCACACTATAAAATAGACACCTGAAGAATTATGAAAGAAATTATTCTTTTTGTGGCTTTAGAGTTTTAAAAAATTTGCAGTGATTCAGTAACACATTTGTTCTGCAGTATTTCAGAGAAGAGAAGCCAAACCAACCTCATTATGGACAAAATTATTTGAGGCGCTTAAACCCATATTTAGGACTCCAAATAAAAGTGTATGATGGTGACCTCCAAATAACCCCTGACTTAAACGCAAACCTTAGTCTCAGCTGCTTTAATAGCTCCATAACTCCAGCACAGCCAAGTTTTCCTCCTGGAGTTTCATGATGATGTCCATTTATTTTGGGGAAATAAGCAAGACATTTACAATGACATCATAATTTTCCCAGTACAGCACTCTTTGGAGATTGTCCTAACAGCTCTAGCTAGGTGTAAAAAACCTAAATGAAACTCTGTCATTGCTTGTTAGGGAGAAACAGATCTGGTGATTTCAGTTTATATGTCGTTTGTTATGGTTCCCAAAGAATAATCATCAAATGTAAAACCAGCACTAGCAAAGAATAATGGGAAGAGGGAAAGCAAGTAGGTTCAGTGCTCCCCGGAGAAGTCACAAAAGTCAGGCTAGCAGTGGCGATACACTGTTGTCCATACAGAAGATAATTTGTCTCATAGCATCAGCTAATCAGCATTTGCCAGATAAATTGAAAATCATGCAGATGACTCTTTCCCTTGAGTAAGTTAGTGGGTTGAATGCTCTTCTACAGGTTCATTACATTCCACTTGGTATTTAATGCTGAGCTTGATTATAATGACTTGTCTCTTAATTCCTTGCCAATTTATTTTAAAAAGTGCCCCATTGACAGACCTGATTAGCCCTTTCCAACACCCAAACACCATACGTCCCCATACTTTACACATCAAGGGAGGAAGAAAATAGCACAGAGAGCAAGCTGCTGATGAAGAGGTGCTGAAGACATCAGGGCAAGGAGATGAGAGGGCTGAAAGCAAATTCCTGCAGCAGCAGCAGGGACATGGCTGTCGTGGTCATCAGGGAATCAGGCACAGGGCATGGCAGTTGCCGCATGAGAGGAACCTCCTGGTCCAGTCTCCCGTACTAGCAGTATTGACGGAAGATGCTTAGGGAAGCACGAACAGAACCGTCCTTCCATTAGCAAATCCTTCTTGTTTCCAGAAACTCATTCTTTGGGGACATCCAAAACTAGAAACTGCATCCACTGCACCAAAGAGCATATTTTTGCAGGATTTGGGTAATTTTTAGGTCACGTATGCTTTTTTCAGGCTTTGCACCTCCCAGTAATGAGTAGCATAGTGCATGGGCATGGTGCAACCTTCTCCACCTAAGTCCACCAAGCATTCCACAGTAAACTGAGGAGAGATTCCTCCTGACCCCTACTTTTCCTCCATTAAATCAATGATTTAAGAGGTCTCTCTCCTTTCTTACTTCAAACACCCAGCTAAAAAATCCTCTTCAGATCACAGCAGGATTGTGTAACCACTGCCTGCTTATATTGGGCTGACCCTAGAAATGAGGTCAAGAAGCACAGGGTATATTATATACAAAATTTAATTGTTATAGTAAATGGATATAAACTTTTTTTTTAAGAAGGGGGAATTATTTGACCACTTAATGATAATTGCAAAATTATTTGCCCACTCCATAGTAGTTCAGAGTACTGTTAGAATAGGCAGTGGCTTCTGTACCATGCCTACGTGAAGTTCTCCCAGTAGGGCAGGAAGAGCAAGAAAATGGGGATCCTAAGACCAAGGAAAGAGCCACCAGAGAGCAAAATAATTGATTGTGTGTAGCCTTGAGTGGGAGCCAAAATTCAAACCTAGAGAACACATGTTTGGATCTCTGAGCAAAAAAATGATCTGTTTCTACTTGGTTAGGGG
Organism: Rynchops niger; assembly: GCA_013400035.1. Lineage (NCBI taxonomy): Eukaryota > Metazoa > Chordata > Aves > Charadriiformes > Laridae > Rynchops > Rynchops niger. The sequence goes on from VXBH01003682.1 coordinate 116,090, forward strand.
GTTAGGATTTGGAGATAAACAGGATTACCTGACTGCTGGCTTTCTTGGTTGAAGTGACATGCAAGTTCCCAAACACCAAGTAGACATTTAATTTAAAAGGCACAGATATACTTGTACCTTACATCAAAAAAACAGGATCCAAATATGACTCTTTTTCTGGGTGTTGTTGTCAATAAAAAAGAAGGCCAGATTTGAGGATTATTATTTACATCTTCATAAAGAGCAGGTAGGAAGTCAATGTCCTTGCCTAGAAGCCAGCCAAACAAAATTAAACCCATTTCATGAACACCAGTATAAAGCCAACTTCCCCATTCCCAAAATTTGAATGTAAGAGAATTTTATTGAGTGAGAAAGGAAGGCAGAAGAATACGTTGCAAAAGCCAACAACAAATAAATGAGCAACATCTATTAAGCAAGACTCCCATGCCCCAGGGCATACTCATAATAATCCTAGCCCTCATCCTCCTCTTGCCCCCGTAATGAGATAACGCCTTCTAGCACTTGTTTGGTCCTCAGTTTCAAAGTTCCTCCAGCGAGATTTATTCTACATGTTATCCCAAAACTGCCAGCCCACTACCCCATCATCAGAAGGAGGATGCCAGCAGGCAGAATCCCAGAGGGGTCCTTTGCCCATGGAGGGACACTTCTGGCAGGATCCATTGCCCTGTCACCTCAACTCACACACCCAAACGTGGTTTGCTCGGGTGACTGCTCACATTAAAAGCGTCAGTGTGATATTCCTGCACTTGAAATAGTCCTGCGTTTTAACTTATGTACTTCAAGGTGTTGCAAAGCTAAAATCAAACCTGAAGATAACAGACAAGAGTGTCTCCTCCATTCCTTGAGGTTTCTCTTTCCCCTTATTCCACCAAAAGAAATACTGATGCCCTTTTCACTAGGGCTTCAGGTTGCTGGAGGTACCTAAGATCATAATGGTGACAATAGACACAATAGCAAGGACTCCTTCATTTGCATGATCTCTGTCCATGGGTGCCAAATTCTGACAGCATAGTCCCGCTGTATGAGCTGCAGAAAGCTACCTGTGGTAGCTACCTGCCTCAGAGAGGCAGCAAGCCCTGAAGGGAGTTGTTGTTTCTCATTCCTCTGCCAGCCATGTGTTTATCTACAGGGCCATGGCCCAGAACACCATCTGGCCTTTCGGACTCCATTAGTCTGCTATGCAGATTCAGGCTTAATTGCAAAACCTCATGAGCAACAGCTTACTGACAGTGACAGAGCTTTCCCACTCTTATTTGCATACAGATGTCCACACAGGTACTCCACCAGGGAGGGGACAACAGAATGCAGAGCAAAGTCTTTTGTTGTGCTTGTCTTTGATGTACTTGCACCTTTGACCATCTCGCTGTCTTATTCAACCTCCCTCTTTGCAGCCCAGGCTTCATCTCACAGTCTTGTCCTTCAACAGCTTCTACAATTTCTTTAAAAAACAATTATGCATGAGAAGCAGGGAGTAGTTTCAGTGCTGCTCCAGAGACAAGCTTAAGACGAGGAGGTATCACCTTATTTGAACTCCATTCTCTCAATAAATCTTAATCCCCTAAAATTTTATTTCCGTCTTTGGTCAAGCCAAGCTGAAATCTCTTGATGGCACTACAAATCATTACTTTCCTGCCCAGTGTTCCCAACCTGTTTCCTCTGTATCCTATTATGAACATACTTGTTAACAGAATAGGTGCTTTGTCTCTTTGCTACACTTTCCTACTAATACCCATAACTTTTATTCCTCAGATGTCTGATGGTTCCTTTCATTGCTTTTCATAAATATTTAATTTTAACTCCACAAGAGACTGCTCCCTTTAAGCAATATATGCTTAAAAAATTTCCTGAAGCTCATAAATTTTTTTACCATTTATGTTTTATGTTCTACATTTACATTTATCTTTCTTCTTTTTCTCTTTACCATATTTCCCTTTGTTATAGGAAAAGAATCTCCCCTTATTTTTAACTTTCTTCTACATTTTTAAAAGAATATACTAAAGATTCATTCACAGGGAATAAAGCTAAGTTTCCAGCTACCTCCTGAAACAAAATTTTATGGCATGTCACTTGTGTAACCAGAAAGATCAGCAGATTAGACAGTAGTTCAAGGTTCAAATCAGGAGGCTTATAAACTGACCCTCTTGACATCCAAAAGAAACTGTTACTCAACTTTTCTTGTGACGAAATGGGATTTTATGGTATTTAAGCCAGGGAAAAGAGCAATAGGGCAGAGTAATTGTTTCAAATATTCTTTCCAAGCAGTATTACAATGAAGTTATCTTCTGTTGTTCTTTTGACTCATTCTTGGGACATTTGAACCAAAAAGGTGCTGACCTGCATCAAGACAATCAGCAATTAGAAACAATAACAAACATATTGCAATTCAGGCAATTACTTAGGAAGGCATATTTTTGCTTAAAAGCAAAAGTTCTGCCCATTTATAATCTCCTTTAACAAAAATAAAAGCAAACAAACACAGGAAGTGACAGACCAAGTGACAGAAAACATGTTCAAAAGCTGAACTGAAATTTACAAAGGAACCAAAATTAATTAGGTACACAAACACCACTGAATTCATTTTTTTTAAATCCCAAGCCAGGAAGACAACAACATTCCATGTGTATCATTTGCAAACAATTATTACTAAAATATTCCTACCACAGTATTTCCTTGGCCAAGTACCTTGTTGCACTTAACGTGGAGTTATGGTATTACTAGAAAGTGTAGGTAACAAAAACATTTGTGAAGACAGTCATAAATTTGAAGGTGAAACCTGAGGTTAGGAATCACTGCATGTACCACAGCACCACAGGTCAGGCAGAAGATAAATATGGAAACAGCCAATAATACCCATCACAGGATATTTTGTTTCTCGCTCCCCGTTTTTGCACCAACCATCCAACCACTCATAATAGTTGAGGTGGTTGAGGCAAGGAGATGTCTCAGAAGCTGGTTTTCCTGACCTTTAGTATAGCCCTATCATCAGTCCATCTGAATGGCTGCCATAACATAATGATCAACATATTTTCTTATATTAAAACTAAAGGGGAGAGCAGTAAAAGTGGGAAAAAGAAAAAAAATACCATCCCTCTTCTGGCATATGGTAGGCATCAGAAGAGAATTGGCAGTTTTCTGCAGCCAGCAGGATTTGGCACAGCAGTGTCAAAGTCTACCTCATCTAGTTATTGGGAAAGTTTTAAAAGAGCCTCCTACAGTGACAGCCCATTAGTGATATATCCCATCTAAGACATATGCACAGAAGTTTTGAGTATCTGTTTTCAATTGACTCACCAATGTTCTGCCTGGAGGGTTAACATCTCTGTTTATCAATGATTTGTGACTGAGAGTATTGGCCTGCTTAGGATTTTATTTTTCTCATGTCGCTGTCAAATTGGGGAAATCAGTATTGCTTGTGTTGTTGCTTAGGGGGCAGTGCTTGGGAAAGAAGAAAAAAGTGAACAGGAATCAAAGTAATGGCGTAGAATGCCCAAGTCTCAGGGGATAATGTGTTCACAAATTCAAGTTATAACACTCTGATATGCTTTTACAAACCTCTTTCTGACTCGGATCACTCACGCGCCCTGCAAGCCTATCACTCCATCAGAGAACACCCTCCATTATAAATAACTTCCTACTTCAAAGACTAACAAATTACTTTCATGCACTTTTAGAGTCAGCATTTCCGATTCCCCAGCGTTTTTGCCTGATGTGAAATCATTAAATAGCTAAGAACACCTCGTTTGCATTTATGACTGTTACCTCTGCGAGGAGGCATTAGCCCCTTTGCCCTCTAAGATACCAGTATCAGTAGCATCCACATCAAACGAGCTCGAAGTAAACCATCAGTCCAAACTGCAGCCATGCCTGTATTTTTCCAGGAAGAGCTCAGATTCAGAATGGTCTTTCCTTTCTTCTCATCTATCATATAGTTCACCAAATCAATGAAAAATCACAGCTAGGAGTCCTTTGTAATCAACAGAACAAAAGTGTCAAAAAAGCAAAGTAACCGACTATTAATCACATCTCTTTGATAACCCTGACCCTACTAAAGCATAACATCTGTCTTGTGTTTTTTGTGGCTGAAAGCCAAAGCTGGGATCAGGAAACAACTATTTCACTGGTCAGATGTTAACATAGCACAGCATGTTGACTTTATAACCACCCTATGAGCTAAGAGGATTTAATGGAACTGTCTTTTATTTGGCTTGGTCCCATTTATTAATATCACCGAAGTGAGTAACTCATATGATCAGACATGCACTTAACAGAGCCATGTCTAGACAGACCCAGAAGTGCCTACTCTCTTTTCCACAATTAGTCAAAATCTGGACCTTAGGACTAGTAAAGCTGGAACAGTTGTTTGAATTCGCACTAAAAACATTCCCATCATTTACTGTCGAGGTAGGCGCATGAAACAGCAATTACTGAACAGTAGCAGGCAAGGGATTTTGACTGGGGACCAGATGGTAAAACTTGGTGGCGTTTATGCCAACTCGATATAGGCAGAGAGAGAAGTGGTTATCAGAGAGGTGCTATCAACAGAGGAAAAACAAATTCATTATTACAGTATTTGAAAGTGGAATTCAGTAGTAACTAGTAAATCCGTCTAGGTTACCAAAGTCAGCTACCACTTCTTGGTATCACTGTGATTGGTGTTTGATCAGCCATGGTCTGCATCCTTTATCATGCAGGCGAGATTTGGTTGCCAGGGAGATTCAAAGCATAAACAACCCCTACAACTTTCTAGAAAACTTCGCTTTGTTGTTATAAAGATACAACCTTAAAATCCTAATCATGGCACGTGCTTTGAACTACTGATGGTCAGACACCTTCTTGGACAAGCGCAGCATATTTCCACAGAATACACTGTCCTCTTAGCCTCAGCAATACCAATGCTAGACTTAAACAGCCACATAACACAAACTCTGCCTTGCCCTTCTCTTCCTTGCACTCCTGAAACCATCCACAAGAACTATGCCCAGGAATTAGTGTTTTCTCTGTGACTCTCTTTACACTTGCATGAAATTATATTCCTGATAACACTTTCATTAGTGATTTTTATTTTTGAAAAAATCCAGAGGAAAATGACAGAATGACATGGAATGATGAACAACCACCTCTAGCTATTGGCTTGGTAATTCTACTCTCCACAGTCTTCATGTGCTCGACTTGCCACTCCTCCTTCTCCTGCATGGAATAAGTCCTTGCAGCACTTTTGTTGTAATTACTGGCATTTTTCTTGCATGAACAGACCACGCTTTGAGCAACAAGATGGTCACAGCTCTAATGGACTTGATTTAACCGGTCAACAAAGACAAAGGCAAGTGAAGAAAGGTGGGAAAGAAGCTGACTCAAAGCCAAAATTGATATCCCAGGTAGCACTCACCTCATGGCATTAAAGCTGTATAGTCAGTGTGTTTGCTAAACTGAACTGCCTCATTAGTCAATGGGAAAAGGTGGGCTAACGCCACAAAAACAATTCCTCTTACCTCTCTTCCAAGGGATGACTTGTCCCTGTTTCCATTGGCAATCAGGAAGTCTAGGTAAGTAGAGGAGGTTCTTACCTTCCTTTTAAGATAGTTAAACTTCAGACATTAGACGTCGGTGCTAAAACAGAAAAAAAAACCTACTCTGTGTGAACCTTGGCTTTACTGCAAACTTAAATAGTCAGAAACCAAGTCTTCAAATGCTTCAATGTATACAGGCTCACTGTACCATGTATTTCCAGCATTTCCATTCATTTCACATGGGATTTAGTTGTTCATACCTTAACATAATATGCCTATTAGAGCAAACTGGAGATTTGAGAAAACAAACACATCTTGCAAACACTTGAAACACTGCCAGCTCTTTCACCCTTGCTGCCTAATACGTGCTGCTTGAATTTCTCCGAGTGTACCTTTGTTTGTTAGAGGTATTTGTCTGATTTTCTAGTCTTTGTTTTCCATTCAATAAACTTCACTTAATCATTTAAATAATGCAGGTGTAACCCTGAGATGTGTACTGTTTTGAACACAGGCAGGAGTACACACCTGGGATGCTTGTATTGTCATCACTTCTCCATATAAACACAGTCACTCACGTATGGTTGACAATGTACTTCCATATGGTGTTAATTCCCAGAGCAGAATTACTCTCCTGAATTGCAGTTATCCTCTTTTAAATATGCAAAACATTTAAGCATGAGATTAATTTGAAGCATTTGTGGCTAGTGAAGGTTAAGCATTCTCCTGGGCGTTTGCTGGATGACAACTTTACTTATTCAAGTGAGAAAAAAATTCTCTCAGTTCAGCAGCCTATTGCTTTGGGGTCTGATTCTTCCCTCTAACTACAGGATAAATCCACATGGAGAAGCAAAACCTGGTTAGTTAGGTTTTATTTAAAAGAAAAGAAAAGAAAGAAAAAAAAAAAAAAGCGGTTACCAAATAATTCTGACCATCACCTCAAGAGGTATTTGAGTATCCTATTTTGTATTACAGTATTGATTTCTGTAGAAGCTGAGCAACTGATATCTTTTGATGGTGTTTTCCAAACATTTAAGATCCTACAGGACCTAAGAGAAATTAGAAGCTGCAAGGTAAGTATTATTTTTATTTTGAACAATAGGGTTAAGAGCTTTTTTCCTTCCTGCTTCAGCTGTATTCAGCTCACTGTACAGTAACCACAGTGGGACATCTGAGTGGAGAACAGCACGGAAAGCAAATGCATGTCAGAAGAGTATTTAGATTAAATCTGAAGTATGTGAGAACGCGGTTCACGCAGTCTGTCAGCATCCAGTCTGACAATGCTCAGGCACAATACTCAGGTGTGCACCCCACCCGTCACCACTCCCACGGCTAACCAACCTGTCAGCAAGGGCTGTCTGGCATGAGAGGGGAAATAGGAAGGCAGTTGGGCTTTTTTCTTTTTTTTTTCCTTATTTTTTCTTCTTTTTTTTCTTTTTTCTTTTTTTTTTTTTTCAATCGAGCCAGGGGTATAATTATCCCAACGCACATCACTGGAATTTATCATGGGCTTTTGTTCTCCCTGAGTATGCAGCAGTGTCAAGGGAACCTCGACAGAAGCAGGCTCCAAATTCCTCACAAACCCAGGCTGAGACAGGGGAACCTGGAGTGGAAGAACAAACTCAAAAAATCTCTGGCAACACTAAAGCATCCCACTTCAAAATCATCAGAGTGCAATTAGCTGAAAGAAAATCAGCTAGGTAAAATGAATTGCTTTAAACAGTCCAAGATACCTTTTTTTTTAGCATGGACCTGTACAGAAAATCTTCAGTGTGTCTGTCTGACTCACAATAAAAGGAAATATTGAAACACTGAAGTATTCTGTGAGGTGGAATGACCATCCCCTGGGTACCTCTGGTAGGAACAGAGATTTTATGGCAGTAGGGAAAGCGGCAGAGCTGGGAAGAATGTAAATCCCTGCTTCACAAAGAACAAAAAAGGGCAGGAGGGCACTTGTGAAATCATAATGCATAGCCCGTGCAATTAGTCTTTGCATAGAGCATGTTTTAATGAGACAGGATCTTTAACCAAAACTGTCTTTACAATCAACCTGAGAATTGTCCTTCTGCTTCTTCCCATGCCCTCTCTTTGAGTAAGCACAGGTTAGTGCATGTGAACTAGAGCCAGGAATGCTGTGTTTCTCTCCTGAATTTTGAGCTAACACCTCCTAAATAGCTGAGGATAGAGGAGAGTTGTTTCTACTCATAATCCTTCAAGGCTGGTTCACCCCTGGGCTGGCTGGGGACACGCCATGCCTTGCCACTGGTGCATCACACCGATCTGGAGCACAGGCAGGTGCAGGCACTGCTCATGGGGGCTGCAGACCTTTCCCATTGCTATCAGAAACGCTGAGCAACAGGAACACCAGGAGCCCCTCACATGCCATTTTCATCTAGCATGGCTCTATTTATTTCAGGGTGCGTGCTCCTGATTTGTACCAGTGCAAGCAAAAAGGCGATCCCTGGGCTGGTCATTGCGAAGAGAAGTGTATTTCTGCGGTACACCAAGTTCTTGAAGTATTCCAAGTGAGGAGTTTCCTTACAAGAAAACCTGCTCGGAATCAGTCTGCCCGTAAGTAGATGGTTCCTCCTTTGTAGAAGACTGCTTTAAAAATGAAGTTGTGGCACTTGAAGTGGCTTTCTGGAGTACGCAGCTTTGTACATCTGATGGATCCTTTCAGCACACATTTTTAAATGCTAATGGACAAGCAAAATTAATAGAAAGGCTTCAGACTCTGTGATTCCTGACTCACATCCATTTCCCCAAAGTCAGCCCTCTTGACAGCTGCCTCAGCTGGCAACAAAACATATATAAATACAGACACAGTTGAGTTTGGGGTATCTTTGTTAATATTTATATAGCCTGCCACCGGGTGTTTCAGCAGCACAGCTGTTTCCAGCTGATAACTCTCTGCCTCCAATCACATTTGTACAGTTTTCTTTCTGGGGAAATACGTACAATCATAAACATGATATGACTGTCCTGCCTGGTTTATTAGTCTGCATATCTCTAAGGACCATTTTGACATTCCAGATACACTGTGTGTTCAAGAAATTCTTCAGGGACTACTGGATTCAGAGCCCACCTATAATATTTTTTAATAAAATTGCCAGTACCTTCATTATTGGGTTGCAATGGTCATCATGCCTGACCATTAGGCAGTGATGAGTGAGTGTCAGTCTCTACGTGTACATAGGTATGCAGAAAGACAGGGAAATGAATAGATAGACAGATAGATACATACAACATACTCGTATAGATATATATATGCGAAAGGCAAATAGGATTAGAAAAGATATTTTCTTCCCCTCTCCCTCGCAGGAGCCAAGACCTGTTGAAAAGCTGTTCACCGCCAGTGAAAGAGAGGCCGAGTCCTCCTCTTGTCATGTTGGTGCATTTGCAGAAGTCAGGGAAAGCGCCATGGGTGTGAAAAACTGAGGTGAAAATCTGGCCCCAGATCTGAATCTGCTCCAGAGGTTTCCATCCCCTGTTGTCAGCCAGGTAGTTTTACCTGCCCCATCCACCACAGATGAGGTGGCATGAAAAGACTCTGCCTGAATGCTTCTGGAGGGCAAACAGAAGCAAACCTGATGTGACATTGCAAGTCTGGTTCCACAGCACACCATAACAAACCTTTGCTTCTACACATAGTCCCACTAGTTATGCATTGGATGCCAAAGGACTGGTTACAAAATTTCCCAGAAACGGCCCCAGAATCTTTCTGTCGTCTTCCTATTTCTGAAAAGGGGGGCAACTGCGCATCTGTGGAGCCGACTGAAATATTGCTTTGATGTGGAGGTCAGCTGAAGACATACCCCGGTGATAATTCATTTATGCAGGAACAGACAGTGAGCCTGGTGTGTTACTTACACATATTGTCTTCTCAGACACTGACATTTCATTTTTTTTACACAATAAATTCTTCATCTTCTGAGTCAAAATGAGGATTTTCTTCTAAAAAACAGAACTGATAATTATACGTTTCAACACAACAAGATTATAAAAATGTCAGCCCCAGCTCTGTTCCCCAGTGTCTATCCCTGACAACAGTGATTGGCTGTGGAAATCTCAGCCTGCAAACCAGTCTACTATCGAGCAGGTTTTTGCAAGTCCACAAAAGGAAGGGGAAGGAGAGACAAGAGAGCAAACCTCTGTGTGTCTCCGGTCCCAATCCATTCGTTCTCTTATACAGCCGATTGCCACTGCTAAGAACATCATCGCTTCACTGTGGCCAAACTGGAGACATGGACCAGAGTAATCAGAGCTTGAAATTATTAGTTACCTTCCATGACATAAACCACGTTTTCGTGTGCCTTGGAGGGTTGCATGTTGGGTGAATGCTGATATATCATTAATCATCACTAGATAGGCTTTGACTTAGTCACATACCACTACCCTGTCCAACAGGCAATGGGTTTTCACTGTCAAGGCAACTGTACTACTGTTGTATTTTCTTCTTTTAATCACAGATGAAGCAAGGAAATGTGATATATGAGAGAAAAGCATCCCTACAACTCACCCACAGCCAACCAACCCTATAATCAAACCATAGCTACCAACAGCTTATGGATCTCAACCCACACTTCAATAGTCAACTACACAACTTAAAACATAAAGAGGACTGTGGCGGGGGAACAGGGAAGTGGAGACATAAAGCCAGCCCATCATCTGTAGTCATACGTAAACTCATTCCAGTACAAATCAGTAAATGGATATGCACAACAGATAGAACTGCAGTATAAACACATCTGCTCAGTGAATATAATCCATAAAAGACTTCAAAACAAATCAGGAGACAATATTCAAGCTGTTGCATTTAAAAATTGTTATTAAATGAACTACAATCCAATTAATCCTTTTTTCCATTGAAGTAAAAATCCCACTGATTTTCCAAAGAGTACAATGAAGCCAGAGCACAGAGTAATATATAAAAGGCCCGGAAATTTTCTTGCTATAAGGGATTTGGCAAGCACCAAATGCTTAAAAAGAAGATTCGCAATCTGTTACACAGGGCCAGGATGGGTGATTTGATGAGTAAAAGTCTCTTATTAATTACAAGACATTAGAGATTAATTTAAAACCTCAAGAGACTTTATTGTCTTGTCAGAAGCATCTCGTTCAAAATATTCTTTTTACAGACTTGACCTTTGAATTATTCGGATTTCTAGACTTAGAAGCATCCAGTGGCAGTGAGTCCACAGACAGGACATGTTATTGGACANCTTCCCTTTTCCATGTTATGACAATGAGAGAACAGTGGCTTTCATCTCTTCTGAACATCCTCCTCCAAACTGCTGGTCCTATTATGACCTTTTACCATTTCCCTTTTTATTCACCTCCTTCTAACACAAACTCCCTCAACCTTTTCAGTCTCCCATCAAAGAAACATTTTTCCAAGTCCCCAAACATTCTCGGCACTTTCTCCTCAACCAGTTGTAATCCATAAAATGTAGTCTGCTCCAGAGCAGTGACCAGACCCTGAGACACAGCAAAAAATATTGACAGAATTTGTGAATCACTATTCTTCTCTAACTACTGCCCAGGCTTGTTTGCATCTCCTCCAGTAAATTTATTTGCACTCTTCAGAAAATTTTAGTTGTTATCTTTATCAGCATAAGTTTTTCCACTGCAATGAACTGCAGAGATGTAGAGCTCCAGTATTTTTATTGTTAAATTTGGGCATTTGATCCCATGGAAAGAGTTCTGTTCATCTTTTTACATCAATAAAATTGCATAATTATTTAATATTAATCTTTTCCTTGGGAAAAAATACTGAGACTTTCATCTCAACTATTCACATGGGGTTAAAAATATGTCAGAGCGTAAAATATAATCATCCATTTTAACAGGTTACCCAGTAGGTGAAGTCCAGATGGAAAAAACTAAGCACGTTACATATCCTTGTAAGAAGAGTGTCTCTTGTATTTCCTTTCCTTCACTGAATTAAATTCATGCTCTGAGTTTCTCTCTACAGATTGCCTGAGGCCCTTTCTCTTGAGCCTAAATCCATGACCAAAAGGCAAAGCATTTCCAGACAGAAGAAAAAGTATTTGATTCACCCCTGCTGTATAATATTGTTTTAAAGTCCCTCCATATAATCATAGCACTAGTGGCTGGAAGGGACCTTCAGAGTCTCTAGCCCAATGTCCTGCTCCAAATGGGACTGCCACCACCACTGGACCAGGTTAAAAGTGGCTTTGACCACCCCCTTATTGACAATCTCCATGGACAGAGATTTCACAGCTTCTCTGGGTAACCCAATACAATGCTGCAATACCCTCCTGGAGAAGAAAGCCTTTCTGAAGCCCGGACCAAGCTGCAGTGTGTTGTGCTTTCCCCCTGTTATCTTCTCCACCAGGGCGATGCCTTCAGGGAAACCCTGAGGAAACATCTTAAAATCACCACATGGACTTTTCAGATGTCTCAGGAACAATCACCCTCCTGCATGCTCCCCAATTCCTCTCCTTATATCAACTTCTGGGGCCACATCAGGTAACTACCACCAAAACGGGGAGCTACAGATGTCTTGGGTCACCGCAGAAATACCATTTTCATGCCCGCTCTCCCAGGGGGATCTGGACACCTCTTTGCCAGCTGATAGATGGGTGATCATCTCTCAGTTGGAGCTGACATAAAGCCAGCAACAGGCAGCTGCCCTGATAACCCCAGTCTTTGTTGTGGCCATTAGCAATGGGCTCTTAATTGCAGTGTCTCTAAAGGTTACATCACTGTAATTTCCAATACCATTTCTTTCTCCATCAACAAACAGCAAAACAGTTTCTAAGCTAAAAGATTCAGAGCAGCTACAAAAACAAAATACTGACAAGTAAAAACACTAAAATAGATGTATAACCACATAGAGGGATTTTCCCATGAAAACTGAAGCAGAAAAATAATCTGGAAAAGGGTTTGGAAGGAAACTCATGTGATTCTTTTTTTTTCTTCTCCCCTTACCCCCCCCCCCCC